>PVKS010007948.1:0-70547 GCA_004027875.1 Aplodontia rufa | reverse complement strand
GAATTCCATCTGATAACCTCACAGTTCCCCTTTCCCCACTATTCTTTCTATGCGTGGGTTTTGAACAGCATATCTTATCTGCCTCTGATGTACTTTGGAGAACAGTTTCTAGACAGGTTCTAGGAACTTAAGAATAGATTTGGAAGGCTTAAAGAAAATTCTGGCCTGGTGCTATGGCACATGCCTATAATCCCAGTGACTTGGGAGGTTGAGGCAGGAGGATCACAAGCTCAAGGTTAATCACTGCAACTTAGCGAGGTCCTAAGCAACTTAGTGAGACCCTGTCTCAGAATAAATAAAAAATAAAAAAATTGGGGATGTGGCTCAGTGGCAAAAGTGACCCTGAGTTCAATCCCAAGTGTTTCCCACTCCTGCCAAAAATAAATAAATAAATAAATAAAAATAAATCTAACACTGCTGAGATTGAGACAACAGTGATACCAAGCAATGTTTCTGGTTAGGTTAATCCATTTGCACCTTGAGTGCTTCCTACTGAGCTGATTCTTTAAAATCTGTGTAAAGGGAGTTACAATATGTGTGCATATATGAAAGTGTAACAACAAACTGCTTCAATATGTAAAACCATAATGAAACATAAAATTCTTTCTTATAAAAAGAAATGTAAAGAAATTGAAAGATGTTAGTAGTTAATCTAACCGTGTAACCTGTATGTAACCTTGTAGAGGTAGGAAAAAAACCTTATCATCTAATTGAGCATTGTTTGTAGCCAAGACACGAGTCAGGGATCAGCCCATGGTTTCTGAGTTTCTGGAGAGGGCCTTCATTCTGGGCAACCACACAAGGAGTTTAAACAAAGCACAGACATGGGAATGGTGGGCAGAATTCTTGCTTTCTCCCATTCTCATATCATCGTGCATCATCTTTTTCTGTTTGCCCAAAACTCTTAGTGTCGGATGAAAGTCTCCAGCTCAACAGCCTATATGGGCAGAGAAACAGGCCAGAGGAGCCACGCTAGATGTGCACCATGGGGCTGCGTTTTGTGACAAAGGACAAACAGGAATGTCTGTCTTGTGTAGCGGGAACTGTGAGTGATCACAGGGCCCACTTCTCATTAGCCTCCACTAAGGCTGGGTGGCAGCCAGCGTTTGCCTCTGTGTTGATAGAGTGTCTGCGCAGCCCAGGAGCCAGGCGCTGCCTCTCTCAGTGAGCGTCTCACAACTCTTTTCTCTCTTAGTCTCATGATGCCATCCAGAAGGAGGTGCTGAAGTGATTAATGAGCAGGGCATAAAGACAACTGTGGCCCAGAGCAACAGCTGTGTTGCACCCCCCCCTGAATAATTAGACAAATGAGGCAAAGTGGGGTCCCAACCAGTGGGAACTTGGGTGCAGAAAGTGCCAGTCTCCTCTCACTTGAATCAAGGTGTCAGGCTCTCCTTGCTTCCACTTGGACTGTTTCTTGAGCTCTTTGGGTCCCATTCCTCTAGGTGTGCCCCTTGGGAGTGACATAGTGACTGTCCCCTTGACCCTGCAAAGTGGGTTGCTGGCTGGTCATGTGAACAGCTGCTCAGATCTTCTATATGGAGCAGTGAGAGAAGCTGGGTTCAAATTGATGTTGCCAAAAACTTAACAATGTTTGTAACAAAAGCAAGGACGCCTGGCAAGAAGTCCAAGGGACTTTCTTGATCGTAAGTGGTATCTCCTAAGCACTTTAATTACAGAGGATTAAGCAGGAAGTGGAGTGATGGACTAAAGAAAGAATGATACAATGGAGGTGAAGCGGAAAAACCCAATTTCCTTCCTTTAAAGGGAGGGGGGGGAAGCTACATTTATTTAAATGAATTGCAAAGAAAATAATAAAGTATGGCATGTCCCCCAGCCCCAAGTTCAATGGAGATTTTAAAAACTGTATATCCCTGGCCAGACCCAAAGCTGAGATCCTCGGCCCATCTGGAGAAGATGAACTGCAGGCTTGGAGCCTCGTTAAGATGCAGGAGTGCTCCTCCTGGACTAATGGCTTGCTAATTCTGCCCCTTCTTTCCTGCTTCTCCTTATGAGCTTCTGCCTGGCTTTGCTCGTGTTTTACATTCAGCACCTCTAGTTACCCAGAAATGGCATGCAAAATTGTGAAATAGGAGAGCAGTGGGCCATGTGGCTCCATCAGTTCTGCCTGGCTGCGCATCACCCGTGACTTCTGCTGTTCAGTGGCTGGGCAGGACAGTTGCTTACGGAGGCCCCAGTCACCTCCAGAAGTTGCAGTGAGAATACATGCTTGGAGTACACCTGCTGTGTAAACGGGCCACATCTAGAGAAAGGGTCTGAAATCAGACTATGGCAACTCATGGAAAACATGAACATTGCCAGAATGGAATGCAGATAAATGCAGTGGTTATTGTCCAGCTTGCAGTGGCTGTGAGGTTCAGTGGCACTTTCCTAGTAAGAGCCATGTGAGGCCCAGTGCTTAATAATTAGTCCTAGCTGCAGTGATCCTCCATGATGCCTGCTTGTGATTCCTGGTACCCAGAGTCCAGGACAAGGAGACCATGATCTAACTTTATGTTGAATACCATCATCAGGAAATGATAGGATGTCATGAGCCAGAGGGAAGGAAGAAGAGCAAGAGTTCAGCAGCTGTCATGTGCTCCATGCCACATCCAACACCTCAGGCCAATCCACTGAATTCTCACAATAGTTCCAAAAGACAGGAATTGTTATTCCTGCCATGCAGGTGTGAAAACTGAGGCTCTGAGAAGTTGACATGATGGGAAAAGTGTGGGCTATGAAGGTGGATCAGAGCCCACCAGGCTCAGCGATTTGGGCCAAAGTATGTAACATCTGTTTTCTCCTCTGTAAAATCCAGACAAGTATGGATCTAAGCACTGGATAATTGGGGGGATTAAATGAGATAATGGGGATAACAGCACAGTCCTGGCACACAACAGACCCTCAAAAAATGGCAGGTATCATTCTACAACCTAGCGGTCAGCCTCATCCCAAATTTGGGGTCCTTCCACTGAGATACCTGACCTCCCAAACCACACTGAAATACAATGATTAACTTATAAGGACAAGCTTAGCTGGGGCACCGTGCCAGACATTTGATGGACCCAGCACCCTTGGAATTCTTACGATTCAGCCTTGTACACTGCAGATTAGTCCCCATGCCTCAGTAGATGGGGCTGAGATGGACAAAAATATGACCTAGGTCCATATGCACAACATATATTATTCCCTGAATATTTTATATGTTTGAGACATTTTATTTAAAAATTTACAACCAGCCCCTCTACAGATTTCATCAGAACTGACAACTGATTATGCATGAGAGCAAGAGTTTAAAAATAGGGCTGGAGTGGTGGCTCAGCAGTTACAGCACTTGCCTGGCATGCATGAGGACAGGGGTTCAAACCCCAGCACCAAGTACACAACGAAGTGTCAGAGCAACAAAAGTTACATGAAAAACTAAATAAAACTGATTCTCTCTCTCCCTCTTTTTCTTTAAAAAAAAAAAAAGTTAAAAAAAAATCCTTGTGGCAGATCTCAGTCCTCCACGAGATATCCATTTAATGCAGGAGTTCTTCTGGGGGAAACAGCAACAGGGGAAACCCAAGCTGGGCATCCATGATTTGGCATTAGCCCTAGATAACTAAGTATATATACATTGGTTCTTGATTGTTTGATAATTTTTCCCCCTCAACTGTATCTCTATATACATCTAATAAAAAATAATAATAATCCTTGTGGGGCTGGAGCAGTGGCTCAGTGGTTGGAGCACTTGCCTGGCAAGCTCAAGGACCTGGATTCAAACCCCAGCAACACATATACAACTAAGTGTTGGGGAAACAAAGGCCAGATGGAAAAATAAAATAAAATTGATTCTCTCATTTTCTCTCTCTCTCTCTCCTTTTAAAAAAACAATAATAATCCTTGTGCATACTTTCAAAATGCACCATATTATAGTACTGAAATTGTCTGTCTGCATCTGTGACCTGCTACTCTACACATTACATATCTTCACACCCCTCAACCATAGCACAGTGCCTGGCATGTAGTAGGTGCTCAAAGGAAAGTGTCCATCACATGTTGGACTGAACCAGCAACAGAGTAACACACAGTTGGTAAGACAGCTAACGTCCATTTCCCAGGACTGTAGCTCCCAGATGCGTGTGACTTCAGCTTGATTGCAGCATTTCCATGAGCAATACACTCAGCCATGAGATAGGGCTGGCTGGGTCAGGAGCACTGGAGATGCTCATGTTCAATGACTCAGAAGGTGGGTTAAAGGGCACTGCTTCCTGTTTCCTACAGAGATGTGCTTTCATCCCCTGAAATGACAACTCCTCTGCACTCCCTTAATGGGATCCCAAATAACAGGTTGCAAACCAATCTTTTATCACTGTTGCCCCCTTGGAACACATTTCAAATGCTGGCCATTAAAAACAAGCTATTTCACAGGCCTTTAATGATGACACTAATAACTGTGGATTTTTGTCTCCCAGAGTCCTGATGAGCTGAGCTGGGGAGTAAATTATGGAGCTAACTTTTATGTGCATGGTTTATTGATCTGTGAGCTTCAAGGGAACTACACCAGCCCCTATAGCTTGACAGTCCAGATTAGCTTTTCATCTGTGTAATTGGGCCACCAGGGCACAGTTAATTTTTAATTTATATTAATAGGAAGACAAAGAACAGGATGTGCCATCTCAGTATTAAAGTAATGGACATATCAAAATATTCTACCTGGTAATTATAAATAAATCAGCTTTCCCATGACCCAATGAGGATTAGGTTGCTAATTCATAGTGCAGTTCATCATCATGGATCATGAAAAAGTTCAGTGCTGTCATGAATATTTATATCACCTGGGTACATAGGGATCCAGCTGTCTTAATCCACATTGCTGCCCATCTTTGTTTCTTAACAGGTAAAAGTCATGCTACGGATTTGTTCCACGTTGGCTCGTGATACCTCAGAATCCAGCTCCTTCTTAAAGGTGGACCCCCGGAAGAAGCAGATCACCTTGTATGACCCTCTGGCGTGTGGAGGTCAAAACGCCTTCCAAAAGAGAAGCAATCAGGTTCCTCCTAAGATGTTTGCTTTTGATGCGGTTTTTCCACAAGATGCTTCACAGGTGGGTGTAAACCCCTCAGGGCTCTGACGATATTAATTAAAAGACTGTTCACTCATTTACAGGACCTGACAGCTGGGAGGATGTCTTCCAAAACATTCTGGTGGACCATTTCCTCTACCCACATAGTGACTTCTAGAAATCATTCTGAGCTCCATTGAAGAGTTCATTCCTTTCCTTCTGGGTTATTGGTGTCACACCTTGGGCAGGTTCAATGTGCCGGGATTTCATCGAAACATATCCTTAAGCAGAAGGAAAAACATGCTATCGAACGAGTGCCATACAGAAGCAGGAAGACAGCAGCAGGAATTGGAAGTTTCAGGGTAATCACCTGGAGGGGATGGTAACTGGTCCATTCAGACTCTGCTCCTGCCTGGGCTTCTGGATGTGCACATGAAAGAAGTGAAAAGTGTTTCAGGGAACTGAGCTAAAATTAGGCAGCATCTTAGGAACCTATATAAACCCACTGGTGTTGAGGGCAGATCTATAATCCTAGTAAGGAACTGGATTGCTAGATAGGGAAGCTGAGGCTGACATGCATCCTTTAGCCTGGATCAGTAGAGTAGTGGGTAATAAAAGAGGCTCAGGGACAGCTGCTCTATCAGTTCACTGTTGCTGTGTTTCAAACCACCATTCAGTGCTTAAAACAATAAACATTTGTTTTTGTTGTCCAGGGTCAGTTGGGCAATTCAGCAGTTAGCTGTGATAAGCTGTGGGTTGGACAGGCAGCTCTGAGGATCTGGCTGGATACTATGCCATGTTTGGGCTTGGCTGGCTGTAGGCTGGTGTACAATAGCCCTGACTGGGTCAGCTGGCCTATTGTCCACGTTGTCTCTCATTGTCCAGTAAGCTGACTTGGGCTTGTTCTTGTGGCAATGTCCAGGTCTCAACTCTGCAGGCCTCCCGAGGCCCAGAATTGATACACCATCACTTCTGCAGCATCCTATTGGTCCAGATTCATGGGGTGGGGAAAAGACTCCTCTTTATTGGATGAGCTGCAAAGTCACATTACAAGGAACATGCACACAGTGTGAGATGGAGAACTGGGCCATTTTTGCTAATCTATTATCAGTATAACTTGGGACTACTTGGGGGTCCATTGTGCAAAGATTCCTGGACTATAGGCAACCAAGGAGTTGCAGACTCTACCAGGTGGTACACCTGAAACTCCTCGTAGACATCTGCTCTTACTGGAATTGGCTCCTGGACCTTTGATGAATGTGAACCACTAAGTATCACCAAACAGTGCCTGCTACTTGAAGGGACTGGGGATTGTGGAGGTAAAATGAGTGTGGGGCTGACTAATTATAGAAATCAATAAATAACCCAGGGCTGGGGATATATGTCAGTTGGAGTTTAGCATGTAGAAAGCCCTAGGTTCAATCTCCAATACCAAAAATAAATATACACACATACACACATAAACCAGGTATATAATGGCCTACTTTGCTTACACTATAACATCAGATAACTGTACCTTTCTAATAATTTTCTAGTACTTTCCAAGATTTATACAGCTCTGCATAATAGCCTATAGCTGAACCAGAGAACATGACCAGTAGTTACCAATTGCAGTCTAATTTCCTCCGTGTTGCCTCTGAGTACAAGAAGTAATGATGTTCACACAGGCTCCTGTGTTACAGGCACGCGGGGCATATTAAGGCTCCGTCTGTTAAGAAGTCGAGCATGTGGTTTTCCCAAAGAATTTTTCCATAAGAAGATAAAGTACTTTATGAATAAGTTCTGTGGTTTCTCTGCTCATTTCAATTTTTGTGTTGTACCACCCAATGGGCTCAGTAATTTAAACCTGACATTGGATCTAATAAATGGTCTACAAATAATTTAATTAACAACAGTTAAAACTTTTCAGAAGCAGATCTCAGTAAGTTGTAAGAATTCCAAAGGAAGCCCTCAATTATGTGTGGACTATTAATGAGTTTTAGATTTATTCCAGAAAAAAGGAGCCATTTTTATTACTAGTCTTTGTTTAATGCATTTTTTCACTGTTTTCCTCACTCAGTATGCTTGATAGTACAGCTTCACTCACTTTAGAGTGTTTTAGTTTGTTTAAATATTTAATATTATAAGTTACTTTTCTATATAAATGTGTAGTTTTTAGGAAGTCTCATATACATTAGTCTTTTGACTCTTCCTTGAATTCCATGGGGTGGGAAAGGGAGGCTTTACTGTTTCACATTACAGACAAGGAAACTGAGATCCAGAGATTAAGTCACTTGTTGATGGTCCCTTTCCATCCTTCTGGATTCTCCCCTTTGATCTTTCTGCATTCTGCTCAGTATGGTGTGTCTTTGACCACCCACTCTTATCCACCATTTTCTAGGGCAAGTCACTCAGCCTCTCGGGGCCTCAGTGCACTCATCTATCAAATGAGGACATAGACAAAAGGTATCTCATCAGGCTATCGTAATGCCCAGAGCTGATAGCTTGAGGTACTTAGTACAGAGCCAGGACCATAGCAAGTGCTCAGTAAGTGATAGCCATTTTTACTAGTATATCATCATTGTTAAAATTAGTGTACTCCTTGGTCAAGGCCATCTCAGCCCCTCAAAGTGAGCACCCTTTGAGCATCCAAAACCCAAAACAGACAAATATGCAGAGTGGGTCTTGCTCAGTTCCTTGCCTGGGAAGGAGCAATGGCCAAGGTGACTCCGGATGGCTATGAACTAGACTTTCTCCCAGTTTCTAAGGATGTCAGCTCCTGAAGTGACTAAAGCATCCCTTGCTCTCCTTGCCCTTGTGAGCCATCCTTATCACCCTTAAATGGCCTCAGCAATCACTAGCTGTTGCACTCTGTTGGGACACATTCTGTGGGGTCTGGCTTAGGGGAGGGGAGATAGGGAGGACTTAGACTAGTGGGTGAGTTGGAGGCTCTGGTGCAGCGGACCCTGCCCATGAAGTATGGGCTCAGGAAGGCTGCCTGTGTGTCCCAACCCATAGGGAAAGGTGGCAAGGGACTTCTGGGGGTCACTGTCAGCTCTTGACAATCATGAGGTGGATGAATTACTGACCAGTCTGGATGGAATTGTAAGAGGATGCCTGACCCACTGTGTGCCTTAGTAGGCAACTGCTGTGTCTACTTTGTCTCCTGGCCTCTGTGCAGATGTCGATTTGGTCCGCAATCAACCAGCATTCTCCACAGTGACTTAAGAATCCGATAGTTCATTTTATATATGCCTCCCAGCTCTCACTTCATGTCCAAAGAATGCCAATTGCCCTGCTCTGCAGAGGCGCCTCTGGCAGGTTCCGTCAACATTCTGCCGTCTCCGCCTCAGGGTCTACTGCCAAGCTCTCATTGCCTCAGTCCTGGGGGTTGTGAAAGAGCCTGTGGTCCCCATGGCAGCCCTGTCACACCACCCCTTCAGCCTAGGGGGAACCCCAGGCAGAGTTGCCGAAGCGACCACCTGGGAACAATTGACAGTTGTTTGGGAGTGTGGCTTTTCAGTTTCAGTTTGGGAGAGAAAATTGATTTCCAAATGCTTAGGTTCATTGTGTTGCTGGAACCTGGAGCTGAATAACTACATTCATCGCCAAGGCTGCTGGTTTTCAGGTTCCCACTGAGAGACACGTTGCTCTGATGACCGCAGAGCCCCAGTTTTTGCTTGAGTCTCAGTGCTTCCGTGAGCCCCAACTCCAGCCTCAAGATAGAAATGAGGGCGACAGGACACAGAGAGTGATTTTGTCCTCCTGGTGCTGCAAAAGCTTTAGATGCTAACTGGAAAGATATTTCCCAGATCTCCAAGTTGGTCCAGAAACTGCTGAATTCCCATCATTTGTAGAGTGTAATATTATTGGCATTAATGGGGAAATATAAGGTCATCAAGCATCAGGTCCTTATCTAAGGATTTAATAATCAGATTAGACATGAGACATGCCCAGGCTGAAGAACACCCCAAGGAACTGACTGGCAAGTGGCAACTGATGTTGTACATGGTGAATACATGTAGAGAGAAAGACAAGGAAAGGCTAGTTTTGAAAAGAGGAGGATGTGGATGGAAAAGCAGGAAGGCGATCAGGAGAGAGGGCAGACATATATCATAAACCTCCTGCTTATATTAGAAGTATGAAGTTTCTCAAGGTCTCTGTCCTGCAATGGCACATCACCTTTTTCTTCTAATAACCTGGCCCATATCATAGACTGAGTGTGTGTGTGTGTGTGTGTGTGTGTGTGTGTGTGTGTGTGTAGGAAGGTTCTAATCATCAGAGAGCCAATGGAGAGCTAAGATGCCTTTTCCAGGAGGTCAGAATGGCGGGTGAAGGAGGGAACAAGGCCCATGAAGCATGCTCCCACAGCTCCTGCGCCTACCTGCTCTAAGGTCCCTGCTGAAGTGCACCACCAAGGAGCCGCAGGGAGGCTTGCAGTTAGCTTATGTAATGCTCAGGCTTGCAAGAGGCAGAAGGTACCCAAGGGTTCTGAGCTCCCCTGAGCTCCATGGCAAAAGCTGATCCATCTGGAAGGCATGGATGCTGGGACATTAAGCCCCAGGAAGGTGGGTTCGCTTTTATGTCCTTATGGACCTCTGCTGTATGGCCCATTCATGGCTCATGTCTCCTCTTGTGTCTGACAGGCTGAAGTGTGCGCAGGAACCGTGGCGGAGGTGATCCAGTCTGTGGTCAACGGAGCAGATGGCTGTGTGTTCTGTTTTGGCCACGCCAAGCTGGGTTCGTGAGAGCGTTTCTTCTTCATGCTGTCACCCCGCCCCTGCTTCTGTATTGGCCCCAGAGTCCCAGAAGAAAGGAAGGGCTCTATTTCCCTTAGGTGTTGAGAGAACAATCATTTCTGCTATTGAAATATAGGTGCTCGTCGTAAATGGATGCCCGCTGACGTAGAACAGCCTTTGAGTCCGGGAAAGAGATGAGGAAATTGCAAGGTCATTCCCACATGGTCCAGGTCAGGGTCAAGGTCAGAAAGCAAGTGAGAAAGCAGTGGCTGTTTGGGAAGCAGATAGACACCCTCCTCCCCTGCCAAGAGGACTGGGGTTGGTAGATGGAGCCAATGGAAAGCCAGCGAAACAACCTCCAAGCGAAGTCAAGCACCATGTTAGGATCTGTCTGGGACAGCAGACAAAGCCATCCTTGCTTCCCAAAATCTAGACGCTGTCAGGAATCCTCCATGCTGAAACATCTGGGAAAGGAGATAGTGAGATGCTCCTAGAAGGGTTTCCTTGAACCTTCTCACTGTCCCTTCCTAATCCTGACCTGTGGCCATCTATCCGCACACCTGACCTTGCTTTCCATGCCTGATAAATTCATAATTTGGGGAGTACCAAAACTGTCCCAAGGCAGAGTTTGCACCAGAGGCCTTGTGGATGGCTTGGCCGGGACAGAAAACCCAATGCACCTCTGCCACTTCTCTTCCCTACCCTTTCCTTCTCTTCTTGGTCTTGGATCAAAGCATGCCTCCAGGTCTTAATGGAATATGTTCATGCTATAAAAATATACCCAGCATTTAACTTGAGAAAGGATATAAAACGTTATGTGGATTTAATCTGTGGAGTGGCTGTAAAAAGAACGGTAATAGGGATGAAAAGTCCTGGCCTTCCCATTTTATATAAAACAGTGCAGAAACTGGATAGCCTGTGATGAGCGTGACCTTCTTCCAGGTGCGCTGTGACCTCATCTTGTCACTTGTTTGGGCTCTCACGTTCTGAATTATAGCCATTTCATTGCTAGTACTAGGAAATGCTTTTTTTTTTCCTTTTCTTTTCTTGCTTTTTCCTTTTCTTTCTTTCTTTCCTTTTTTTTGGGGGGAAGGCATCAAATGCACACTATTTTCCTTCCCTTTTGCTCATTCCCCCATGCACCATTGGCATCCCTTTTGGAGACTCCTAGCATGATGTCTGAACAAGCCACCTGCTCCTTTTTCTTTCCTTGCTCCCATAGGAAAATCCTATACCATGATTGGGAAGGACGATTCTATGCAGAACCTTGGCATTATCCCCTGTGCCATCTCTTGGCTCTTCAAGCTCATCAATGAACGGAAAGAGAAGACAGGTGCCCGTTTCTCAGTTCGGATCTCAGCTGTAGAGGTGTGGGGAAAAGAAGAGAACCTGCGGGACCTGCTATCTGAGGTGGCCACTGGCAGCCTGCAGGATGGCCAGTCCCCAGGCGTGTACCTCTGCGAAGATCCCATCTGTGGCACACAGGTGATTGCTTCTGAAGCCTGGTTTGCCCTGAGGTGGCTCATCCCTACCTCGGAGGCTGGGCCAGTTGAGCTGTGAATCACTCACCATGTAAACTGGGAAGGTACAAGTGTTTACTTTAAAGTAGACTGGAACTTTATGGCCTGCAGCTGTGGGGCCATCTGCTTGCCCAACCTAAATATTTGTACCTTGAATCTAATTGACAATGAACAGGAACCACAATTGTCGTAGCATTTGGGGGGAAATTGAATTCACTTTCTTAACGTTCCTTTCCAAAAAAGAAAAGTACAATCTTTCTTTTGTTTAACAACAAATTGAAATATTTACTGCTCGGCACAAATAGCTGCAGCCATTACTGGGGCTATTTATGGCTCTATAAACTGTGTTTCTGGCACTGGTTTACAGCCGGATTAGCAGTGCTGTAGGAAAAACTAATAACCATGTTATAATTAGAGCCATGGTGTAATTGCGAGAACATGGAAGCCAAGAGAAGCTCCAGTTCTCCTTTTCAGGATGTTCGCACCTTGTTAGGAAGGCCTCTCCTTTGTTGTTTAACAATAGATGTAGGAGTGACTCAGAATCTCCCTGGTTCATATCCAGAACAATCCCTTCAGCTTCTTGCAGTAGGCTTTGTTTTCAAGTTTTACCAGATGTCTGTCTGTCTGTCTGTCTGTCTGAGGTTGAATCCCCCAAATGTGCTTTTCTGTTTTGTTTGGATTTTTTTTAAAAGAGAAAGGGACAGTGATAGAGAGAAAAAGAAAAAATAAATTTTATTTGTTTTTCGTTTTTTCATGTGGCTTTTGTTGCTCAGACACTTCATCGTGTATGTGGTGCTGGGGTTCAAACCTGCATCCTTGCACATGCCAGGCAAGCACTGTAACCACAGAGCCACCACTCCAGCCCCTCTATATTTTTTTTAAGAGAGAGAGAAGAAGGAAGCGAGGGAGAGAGAGAGAGAGAGAGAAAGAGAGAGAATCGATTTCTTTTTTCATTTGGCCTTTGTTTTTCTGACACTTACGTGGGCTTGTGGTGCTAGGGTTAGAACCTGGGACCTCGCATGCCAGGCAAGCACTCCAGCCATCTAATGTGCATTTCTAACAAATTTCCCTATGATGCTGCTGCTGCCAGGCCAGGGACCACACTTTGAGGATCACTGTTCTGAAGCATAAAACATGCTTAGATAGTAAGTACACAGCTCCTGTGCTTGCTGGTCCTGATGCAAGACACACAAATGTGCCTTGACTTCCATTCACTTGTGTGTGTTTTCTTGTTTGTTTTCTGCAGTACAGGGGACAGAACCCAGGGATGCTCTACCACTAAGCTACAGCCCCAGCCCTTTTTCTCTTTTATTTTAAGACAGAGTCTCACTAAGTTATACAAGCTGGCCTTGAACTTGCTATCTTCGTGCCTTAGCTTCCTGAGTAAATGGGACCCCATCTAGCTTCATTCACTTTTATGAGTACATTAATGAAGATCCACTTAGGTGAAAGATCTAGTTAACTGAAGGCAAAGAGGATGAAGAGACCAACATCCTCCTTATTTTAAATACTCTCCTTGTTGAAAGCATGTTTTCAATTCTTTGGTTTACTCTTCTATAAGAAGTACACAACCACAAACAGAAAAATCTCTTTGAAGTTCAAGGATTTCAATGGCCTTAAATTCCAAATATTGGCTTTCACACTTCAAAACTACAGGTGTTGAGTCAGAGCAGAAAATTGTCAGTATTTCTTCCAACCTTTAGACATACTGCAAATTAGTTCTTTGAACAAATCAGAAAAAGGAATTTCTTCTTTTCCTCCCACAGAAAGAGGACTGCTGGCCAAATTCTGATAATAGGATTGTTCTGATTCAGGCTTATTGTAATTGCCATGGGTTCTTTTAGGATTTAGACACATTGTTCACTCTGCTTTCTCTAATCAATTACTGATTATGCCACAAACATGAGTTCAGTAACCAAAGGTAAAATTAGGTATGTCTTGAATATAGTTAAGAGCCTCGAGTATCTTGGATGTTTCACTGTGCCTTTTATAGGTATTTTCTATTCATTACTATGTTAGTAAATGTTAAAATCTAAAATTAGCCTTAATTAAATAACTGAAAAATTAGGAGTCAAGTGAAAACTAACCAAGTTTTCTACTTCCTTCTTAGGACACCAGTGCTTTTAATCACATTTTGTAATCTGTCTCCAAACAGTCTAATCCCTGAGATAAAGATGCAGTCACACCCCTAGCGTTTTCTTAGGTAGATGGATAGCCCTGGGAGGTTGGTTTGCTGTCTTCTGCAGTGATAAGGATGGATCATCTGTTCCCATTGATCACTCAGATACAGCCTTTGCTTTTCACACCTGCTACTTACAGATTCTACTTAGGTAGTAAACTTGGTTTGAAAAAAAAAACAAGTTGCATCCAATAGTATTAATTTGAGGAAATGAATTAATTAAACTGAGAATTGCTCATGAATACAGGACCCAGTTCCCGAAGGACTTTTGACCTTAGAGATTTCGTGTGGTTTTGTAGACAGAATGGACAGCCACTGAATTGAGCACCCAGGCAGGAGTGACAGGCCAGCCCTCCATCAGCGTGCAGCCCTAGCTCTTGGCTTTGTGTCTTCTAGTTGCAGAACCAGAGTGAGCTGCGGGCCCCCACTGCAGAGAAGGCAGCCTTCTTCCTGGACGCCGCCATTGCCTCCCGAAGGAGCAATCAGCAGGACTGTGATGAAGAAGACCACCGCAACTCCCACATGCTCTTCACCCTGCACATCTACCAGTACCGGATGGAGAAGAGCGGGAAAGGCGGAAGTAAGTGCCAGTCTCCCTCCTGCACCTCCTCATTGGCTCTCCCGCCAGTGGGCGCCCCCTCATCTAGGGCAGCCATTACCTTTTCTTACAATGGCACCAGCATGGAGCTCGGTGATTTGTAATTCAAGATAATTGTAGAGTCTGAGTTGAAGTTCACTTTTGAACTGTCCAAGGGCAGAAAGATTTGCTTTGGCAAAGATGATTTACAAATGGGATTGCCATGGGCCTGCGAAAGAAAAACAACTGCTTGCTGAATAATACTTTCTGTTCATAAACGCTGAAGGTGCTCATCATGAAAGGCCAACTTTCAGACCACAGCACCCTGGCAATATGCCATTCATTGTTAGCTTGAGTGCACTCTGTGGACCTGAAGCAGATGTAGATTTAAATAGCCGAAAGCAGATTTTGGAATAACTAAGCAGACACTGGTTGCCTCCCTCAGGCAGTGCCCATCGGTGACACTCACTGTAAGAACAGGCACTCTATCTGCTCCGTGAACAAAGTTGCACAGCTAGGACCCCAGTGCTGTGGTTCTCAGTCCCTTCTTGGCTATTTGTCAGAGAGGCACCGGCCTTGGTGTAGTTCTCCATCCTTGCCATCAGTGGCATCTCCTTTAAACTCACCAGGTTTGAGAGCTGGTGTCCAAACGAGTGTCTTGTGGAGGAGGGTGGGGGATCTTGGACCACTGGCGAAGTGGTCCGTTGACCTCACTGGGCTTCCTAAACCAAGTTCTGAGCCAAGTGTGGTAGTGCACTCCTACAGTCCCAGTAACTCAAGAGTCTGAACAGGAGGATCACAAGTTTGAGGCCAACCTTAGCAACTTAGCAAGGCCTGGGACCCTGTCTCAAAATGAAAAATAAAAAGGGCTAGCAATGTAGCTCAGTGGTAACCATCCCTAGGTTAAATCCCCAGAGCCACCCCGCAAAACAAAACAGAACAAGTTGTGGGTCATAGGGTTGGACTGTCTGGGCATGGCTAGAATTTTAAAGCTCAAGCAACTGGCCCCACAGTGTTCCCCAAATGATTGTCCCAAGGACAGTAGATGCTAGAAAAGCAAACAAAAAACTCTCAAATTAGGACAGTGACCCTGGCCTAGAAGGTATAAATGCAGGAGAGGAAATCAACACTTCTATTCTAGAAGAAGCCTGAAATTAAGATATCCAATTGGCATCTGTGGAGAGGTTCCCTGATTTCTCCCTATGTCTCATCATTGCCTAAAAGAGTTGAAAACCAGTTCTCCTGGAGATAGCTCTTAGGAGCTTCTGTTGTCCCGCCTCTGCCACTGCCCAGAGTTGAAGATCCTCTCCCCACATCTCAGCGTCTCCACTGTTCCTGCTCCTTGGATGTTGTTACTTAAATTCAGGTTTATTGAAATATAATTTACATTTAGTGAAACTTACCCTTTTGTGTGTTGATTTTGGCAAATCTATATAAATGTGCAACCACCACCACTGTATCGCTTATCTTCCTTGCTTCCTGCTCTGAAAGTCAGCCTTGAGCTGTTGCTGTCAGAGTCCAGAGGTACAGGCTCCCATTTACAGAGCATTGGGCACCTGGGGAAGGCGAACTGTTAGCAGAAGACCAGATCTCTCTTGACAGCCCACGAGGGTGAGAAGGGCTTGACTGGGGGAGCAGAGCGTATGCTGAGTGGGAATCTCAGTAAAGGTTCATACCATGAAGAGCACTTAACATACTTAAGGAAGGAAAAAGGGATTAGGAGAAGGGTAAGAAGATCCAGACCCTGAAAATCCCTGACAAAATCGTATGCACATTTCTCCTAACAGTCTGGGAGCTGGCCTTAAATCCCGTCCTCACTGTTTTTTTCTGGTTAATGTCTTAGCAGAGTGAATGTGAGAGTCAGAAAAATGTTTATTCTTTTCAAGTATCTGTCAAAAATAATAATGATAATAATAATAATAGCCTACATTGTATTGTATTTTCAACAAAAGGTGATTCACTAAGAATCCGAATCCTGAACCAAATGGCACTGAGCAGAAAATCCCAGAGCGTGGGATAATCCTCTCCTTGTATATTGCAAACCAAACTGGGGGGGGGGGGCTTTGCTTTTGGTTTTTCACTTTTTTTATTTACTTATTGGTTTTGCTTTCAATTTGGAATCTGACAGTAGAGAGAAATTATGAAACAAAGAAACAGTTAAAGTACTTCAAATCTAAGAATCTGAATTTAGTTTCCACAAAGACTTGGGGGAAGATATTCCCTAAATCCAAAGAACTACCCCAAATTGGTATTTAAAGAATCTGGGCACTTATTAAATATTTAGCATGAAAATTCGTCTTCTTCCTATTTTTTAAATCATTAAAGAGAATTGCTTTTAAATAATAAATACAGGTTAAAGGAAAAGGCAAGTAACCACAAATGACTTCGTAAACCTCTTGTAGGTACTTTCTAATATTGCAATAGATAAAAATAGAGAGGAGGCAAGAGTCCAGGATGCTGAGGATATGCCCCAGAAGAACGTGGAGGATGCCCCCACCTGCTCCCACATTTTCCAGGGGAAGAGATCTGGGCCACAAAACACACAGCCTCCCAAACCACAGCTTGCATGACTTTAGTGAATTTATTTTTTAAAGAGAGAAGGTCAGTGAGAGAGAGAGAGAGAGAAAGAATCAGTTTTTTATTTAGTTTTTTATGAGGCTTTCATTGCTCTGACATTTAGTTGTGTACATGGTGCTGGGGTGCAAACCTGCGTCCTTGCACATGCCAGGCAAGCGCCACAATGGCTTAGCCACCACTCCATCCCCGACTTCAGTGAATTTAAATGTTTAAAATATAATGAAAAGATTCGAGTGTTGTTTAAAATGGAAATTTTGTTTACTTATGTATAAGTAATAATCCCTGTGGACTTTGCATGCAATACTCAATTAAGGGAAAGTTTATTAATTAGTCACCCTGCAGGGAAGCAGGAAACAGAGCTCACTGCTGTTAGCAGGGCCATTAGAATCTTAGAATCTTAAACATTATACTCAGAGATCTCTGCTGCAAGAAAAAAAATATGTTGTGTGTGTATATGCACCTGAAGCTTATACACATGTGAGCGGACAGATGTTTTAAACATTTCTGGTCAAGATCAAAAAGAACATTCTTTGTTGATGTATCACTGTCTTGCAGATAGCATTATGTTAGACTTAAATAGCTGCCTGGTTTACTAGGTTTTGAAACATTGGTGCGGCAGATTCTTTACCCTTCATAGAGATCTTCCCCTTCTAAATCTGTAATGGTTTGAAAGCCTCCTTGGGAATTTGCTTTAGTCAGCTTTTCATTGCTTTGACCAAAATACCTGACAAGAACAACTTAGAGGAAGGGGCTTATGGTTTCAGAAGTCTCAGTCCAATGCTCCAGGCCCAAGATGAGGCAGCACATCATGGAGGAAGGGCCCAGGAAAGTTGCTCAGCTCATGGCAGCCTCGGGAAGCAGAGAAAGAAAGAGGGAAAGTCCACAGGGAAGATACACCCTCCTGGGATGACCCACCTCCTCCGGCCCCACCTACGTACAGTCCATTCAAACTAGGATGAATGGATCAGGTTACAGCTCTAATAATCTAATCATTTCATTTCTGAATATTCCTGTATTAACAAAGGCTTTGGGGGACACCTTATTTCCAAACCATAAAAGAATTCAAGCATTGGGGAAGAGAAGCCCTAATGATTAGAGAGAGCTAACACGTGATATTAGGTATCTAAAGCAAGATGATATTATGATTCTTCAGGGTATGTGTCAGTGAAACACAGGTATGCCTGTTGTGTTGAGAAAGATGGTCTTTAAAAGCATCACTTTGATGAGTAAACTAAGCTTACAAGTGACTTCTGCCCAACATCCTGAATGACACTAGGTATCTGATGTTTCCCTTTACTCTATTGTCTCCTGGGTAGGTCAGTCTGGGCTGGGCTGGCTGTGTGTGTACATGCAAATGAGTGTACATGAATTTGGGTGTGCATCTGTGTCTGCACTCACCTGTTTTTAAGTCTGATCACGTCGTTTCCTTAATCTCGGTTTTCTTTTGGCAACAAGCCACTCTTAAGTGTCATGGAATGGTTCCAATCAGCATGCCCTTTCTAGTGCTGTGTTTGATATGACTCTAAAGACATTATTTGGTCTTCAGATGTGGGGAAAAGGTGTCTAGGAAGGAACTGGGCACTTGCTGTACCTAGCAGCTTAGCCCTGGGTGACAAGCATGTCCCTACACTGCAGGGCTGACACGTCCCTCCTGGTCAGTAATGAGGTGATATTCCTGTATTTTAAGATTTGTGTCATAGATTTTTCTTACAACTCTGACTAGGAGACATTGTTCTGAACAACAGAACCTGGAATTCTGCTGGTACCCTCTCGTGGCCTTCCCATCACACACAGCAGTTCTGACTTCTAAACCCCTTGTCCCTGCCCACCCCTCTCAGTAGACAAGCAACTTCCTGTTCACTGAGAAGATAGAATTAACCTGGTGTATTCCCTCAACTGTTGTCCTTTTAGCTTCAAAATCTCCTGGTCCCTGTACCTCAGTTTCTCCCTCACTCCTTTCCATTGGTCTGTCTCCCATTTCTTTGTCTTCTTTCTCCCATCCTTTCTGCCTCTTCTGGGTCCTTCCCAATTGGGACCTTGGCTATTGTCTTTTGATGCTTATATTTGAAATCGCTCCTACCACCAAAGAAAGGAGGGAGGAAAAAAAAGGAGGAGGAAATGAAAGAATAACAACAACAAAAGATTTGCTTCTACACTGCTTCCCCCTTAAACCACCTCCTTCAGGAAGTCTTCTAGATCCTCCTCTCTGCATAATCTCCTCCTCCTTTGTACTCCATAGCAGTTTGGGGGATGCTATGCCTTTGCCTGACTCTGCCTTACATTTTCATCAATTGTATGCTGTTCTGAGCCCATTAGGCTATGCTCTCTATAAGGACAGAGGGCCCTGTTGTCCATTCTTGGTCCCTATAATGCTGGTCTTATGTTGACACAGCAAGGCTCTCCGCTCAGGTGTTAAGTGCAGTGGAATGTGGGCTCTATTTTAAAACTTGCATTTCTTTGTTGTCTAGTATAGCTTATTTCAGAAAGGGAGAGACCATTAATTACCTTTCATGTAAACAGATGGTGGAAGAAAGCTTCTTATGCTCCCAAATCAGGAGTTCATCAGTTCATTGAGCAGGTTGGTTAAAAAGGGGAAATTATGCAAAATGCTTCATGTCAGAAACATTCTATCTTAAATGTGTAAGTATTCACCCATAAATGGCATAGGGCCGTGACTTTCTCTTTGAGATGAGTGTTCAATATTGTATAATTTAAATATGACTTTCTCTTTGAGATGAGTGTTCAATATTGCATAATTTAAATATCCACAGTATCTCAAGGATATCTGATTAAATCTGTTTAATGGCTATGAACACGTATCCTATTCAAAACAGGATCTACCTGGCTTCAACACCCATGCTCTTTATTCTAGCCGTATGGCTAACCCCACTCCTGGCCATTTCCTTTCCTCCCCCTTTCTCCCAGGCCTCTGGATGCCTACCTTTCCTGGTGGCCCTGCTCATACCATCTTACCTTTTGCTTCTAGGACAGCAACTCTTCCCTCTCCCTTTCTTTGCTCTTTATAGAAGGAAAACAGCAAAGGTAGAAATGAAAATTTCCCAAAGCTATTGTGGAGCCCAGGTAACTTGGGGTAAGAGGGAGGAAGGGAAAAGGCCATGGAGGTGGGTTATCAACAATGCTGGCAGAGAAGGCTCACACAGGAGTGGGACATAGGTGTCTCTGGGTCTCCGTGGCTGAATATAAGGGACACTTGGGCAGCACCTCTGCAGTGTCTGGGCACCTGGACATCTGCAAGAACCCAAGAGGGTGCCCAGATGGGCAGACATCCTCTGCAGGAGGGTGAGGCACTGATTATACTGCAGAATGAGAACGTAGGGTACCAGGCCCTAGCCCTAACCTCCTCCATCCCACCCCTCCATCAACTTCCATACTAGAACTGAGAGATAAGGTGACAAATGTCTGCTGGAGACACAGCTTTGCCACTCAGGCTCTCCAGCCACTCTGGTATACCTATGGCAAAGGACTTTTTACAATAAAGAAGGTAATTTTGTTCACCTTCAACTATACCCAGGGCAGCTCCTTAAAAGGAAAGATAGGTTACTTCTCTTTTATGCCATTTCATATCATGCAAGCTCGGGTCATGGTAGTGTGCTAGGGAAATAGTTATTTTTAAAGCAAAATGCCATCTGTTTTGCAGCCTAATTATATAGACAGAAGAAACTCAGATATCCCACATGCTCCTCAGATTAAAGGGCAAAGACAGAGACCAATTTGGACTTTCAGACTCTAATAGTCCATTTGATGTAATGGAATAAAATGCATAATGTTCATGTAGTAAAAGAGAACTCAGAGAACAAAAGGCACAGTTTAGACTAGACTGTGCTGAAGAACATTATAAAATACCTATAATTATGCCTGCATGACTCAAAATGAAAGTCACATTAGCACAGTGGAAAGTCTGCTCCTGCTCTATACCCACCGGAGCTCCGGTAGGTACAGCTTTTCATGCATGGTGCTTGAGCTGGACTGGTGCAAGGTGAGTGACCAGGCGGTTTGCTGTCATCAGGAATTTACATCACTGCAAAGTGGCCAGGGAAAAAGTAGCTATACAACAAATGAACAAAATAGGTGATGATTAAGAGCAGGTGAGAAGCAGGTTCCTTATCTACTTTTCAGATTTGTGGTCAAGGTCACAGGGTTAAAGGAACATAACTCAGTCTGCCTTGGAAAATCATTTACTTGTTTTTTAAGTCTAGTCTTAGACCAAATCAAATGACCCACGTGCTTTATTCTTCCCACAGGAAGCAATATGCTAATTTTACCCACTCCTAAGCAGTGCCTTACGGAGGGTTGGTAGGTCCCAGAAATGCCACATTCTCCTAATGTCACTTGATCTCTACAATAATCCTGTAATGCAGGAACTAGCCCCATTTTATAGATGAGAAAACTGATGTTCACAGATGTTAAGTAAATTGCCCTGAGATCCCATTAAAAACCAGTGCTGAAGCTAAGATGAAAATCCAAAACTTAACTATGTAGCATGCAGCACTCTTTTTTAAATTCCTTTCCCTTTCCTTTCTCTTCCTTCCTTCCTTTTTCCCCCCTGGTACTGGGGATCAAATCCAGGGGTGCTTTGCCACTGAGCTACATCTCCAGTCCTTTTCATTTTTTATTTTGAGACAGAGTCTCACTATATTGCTGAAGCTGGCCTCAGAACTTATGATCCTCCCATCTCAGCCTCCAAAGTCACTGCAATTATGGTGTGCACTACCATGCCAAGCTGTGGAAACTCTCTTAAACTCACTTTACCTTAATATAGTGGTTCCCAACTTCGTAGCTTACTGGAACCATTTGGGACATTTTAAGAAATACTAATGGTTGCTTCCCGCTGCCACAATGTTCAGCCTCACCTTGAACACCAAAGAAAGAAGGTGTCTGCCTATGGATAAAGAGCTCTGAAATTGTGAGCCCCTGAATAAACTTTTCCTCCAAAAACTGTTCTTGTCAGGTGTTTTAGTCATAGCAGGAGAATAGCTGACCTAAAGCATTTGGTAACCAACCTTACATTCTTGGATAAACCCCACTTTCTGATAGTGTAAAAATTTTGTGTCAGTGTTCATAAGGGATGTTGGTCTGTAGTTTTCTGTTTCTGTAAAATCTTTTCTTTTGGTATTAGAAGAATCCTGGCCTCATAATATGACTTTGGAAGCATTCTTTCCTATTGAATTTTCAGGAAGAATTTCTGAAAATGGTATATTTCTTCTTTCAATGATAGAATTCACCAGTGTAGCCATCTGATCCTAAAACTTTCTCTTTGTGGACATGTTAACTACAGATTCTATGTCTTTAATGGATACAGGGCTATTTATATTATCAATAGATAATAATTTCTTGAGTGAACTTTGGTATTTTGTGTCTTGCAAGAAGTTTGCCCATTCTTCCAACTTGTTGAACTTACTGATGTAACAGTTCTTTATTATCTTTTTGATACCTGTAGAAGCTGTACATGAGACCTTCTCCCTCATTCCTGGTACTGACAATTTCCACATTGGTTGTGCTAGGTGGAGATTCATCTGTTTCCTTGATCTTAAAGAACTAGCTTTTGGTTTGATTTTCCTCCATTAATTTTTCTTTTCTTTTTTCTTTGATTTTTGCTTTTGTGTTATTTCCTTTCCGCTATTTATTTTGTCTTTAATTTGCTCATATTTTTCTAATTTATTAAGGTGGAAGTTAAGGACATTGACTTGAGACCTCTTTTTTTTTTAAATATAGACATTTAATGCTATAAATGTCTTCCTAAGACCATCTCACAAATTTAGACATGTTGTGTCTTTGTCTTATTCACTTAAAAACACTCTTAAGTTATTCCTTTCTTTGTTCATATCCTTTGTGGGTCTGCTTTTGGTGAATTCTTTCTGCTTTTCAGTCTGGCGATGACTTTATTTTTCTTTTGTTTTGCAGTGATTTTATGGATGTGTACTTCTACTTTGACAATTTTTAGTGCTTTAAAAATATTTCTGCCCTGTCTTCTCACTTGTATTATTTCCAACGAGAAATGTGCCATCATACTTATCATTGTTCCTTTATATGTAACGCGCTTTTGTTCCTGGGGCTGTTTTCATGATTTCTCTCTTGGTCACTGGTTTTGAGCAGTGTGGTTATGATGTGCCTTGTGCCTTGGTGTAGTTTTCTTCGTGTTTCTTATGCTTGGGGCTGATTGAGTTTCTCAGATCTGTGGGTTTATGGTTTTCATGAAATTTGGGGACATTTTTGCCATTATTTCTTCAAGTATTTCATCTGTAATTCACTCTGTCTCCTTTAGAAATTCCAGTTATATATATTTGGATCCTTGAAATGTAGAGCTTTTTTCTGTTTTTTAAAAAATTTATATTAAGGAGTTGAGTTATTGTACAATCATAAATGCATATAAAGTAACAATATGGCATGCATTTGCTCCTAAACCAGAGTTGTCCCCACATCACCCATAACACAGTCTCTTGATTCTTCTATATTTTGTCCCTACAAGTGATATAAATGTTTAGATTATGAATTTTCCAGGAATAAATTATTGCATACATATTATTTGGGTTCTCAGTGAAGAGTATGCTACATTGTTGATTGTCTCCCTAGATCCCTCCCTATCCTTCCTCCTTCTCCTTTCCCCCCAACCTATCCTTCCCTCAACATATCTGTAGTTGTCTAGATTATGTGTTGCTATGCCTTTTCTGGGTCTAATTCATGACTGTGACAACCTTTCACCCACCCCTGGGTTTAGCACCAGCCTCCGCAAATGAGGGAAAACATTAGACCCTTGAGTCTCTGGGTTTGACTAACTTCTTCAGCATGATTTCTTCCATTGCCATTCATTTACCTTCAAAGACCTTAATATCATTTCTAATTGCTGAGTAAGACTCCATTGTGTATGTATTATATCACAGTGTTTTGATCCATTCATCCAGTTACCTGTTTTGCTTTTTACTTTTATATTTTCTCTATATAATTCTTTTTGAAAAATTTATATTGCTAGATCTTCAAATTTACTAATCTTTCCTTTTACAATGTCTAATTTGCTATTCCATCAGGTATATTTTTCATCTCACACATTATAATTTTCATCTCTAGAGGTTCATTTTGTCTTTTTAAAAGTATATATTCTGTGTCTCTGATTAACTTTTTGAAGATTTGAAATGAAGTTTTAATGGCTATTTTAATAGCTTTCTCTGTCACTTCTAATACCTATGCTCATTCTGGGTTGGTTTCAGTTATCCCATTATTATAAATTTCATTTTCCTGATTCTTTGCATGCCTAGTTATTTCTTTTCAAGGGAAGGAGAGTCAATTTTTTTTCCCCTCTGGTTTTTGTTTTTCCTCCACTCAGTTGTGTATGTGGTGCTGGGGATCAAAAACGGGTCCTTGCACAATGCCAGCCAAGCATTCTACTGTTGAGCCACCTCTCTAGCCCAATGCCTAGTTATTTTTATTAGGTGTCAGATATTTGGATTTACCTTGTTGGGTACTAGATATTTTTGTACCTTATAAATATTCTTAAGCTTTGTAGTTGATTACTTGGAAATAGTTTGATCCTTTCTGGTCCTGCTTTTAATATTTGTTAGAAAGAACCAGCTCAGTGCTCAATCCAGTACTAAGTGTCCCACATTACTGAATCAAAACCCTTCTGGGTACTCTACCTATATCCTTTGCATATTAAAGTTTCCCAGTCTGGCTAATAGAGAAAGACACTGTTTCTAGCCTTGTGCACTATTCTGGCTGTGCACTATTACCTCTGCTTTCAGATAGTTAATTCCCTAACCTTGGGTAGTTTCCTCATATGCATGATCAGTACTCAGTTGAAAACTCCCGGGACCTTCTTCAAGTCTCTAGAGTTCTCTCCTTTCTAATAATCTGGCCCATAAACTGATGCCATCTTGGTCTCCCCTCTCTACTCAACTCAGGGAGTCCCCCAGATTCTGCCTGAGTCCCCTCTACCTGAGCCATGCCTGGAAACTCTTCCCAAACAATATGCTTATATACAGACATCTTGCTTATTTCCTCATTTCTCAGGAACCATTACTCTTTGATGTTCCATGCCCAGTGTCCTACAAACAGTTGTTTTATACATTTTGTTCATTTTTTTGTTTGTTTCAGGTAAGAGGACATATCTGTTTCTTGTTACTTTATCTAAGCCAGAAGCAGAAATCCTCATGAGTGAACTTCCTGATTTTCTGAGCTTTAATATTTCATTGATAATTTTACCATGAAAACTGAATGAGACTGCTATTTGTGTAGGACCTGGAAATTGACAGATACTCAGCAAATACTTGGATCTTCCCTTTCTCTGCACCTGATTCTTAATTCTTCCTGATTTTAATTGGGTTATCAACAAGATTCATGGCTAAGCTTTGGGTTGGGGTCTCTACAATGTCCAACCAAAGTAGAGTCGTGGACCAATCAGGTTTTAAACTTGATGAGTTTCAGAATTCTGCTACCCAGAGGACATTGAGGTACAAACTTTTTCTTCTTTTAATTAGACATTTGCCTTTTCTGAAGTCTAATCTGATCCAACCTGCAGGAATTATTCATTTGTTTATGATATGAATACCAGATTTTAGAAGATTATTGATTATAGTAGACAATTTAGGAGGACCAGTGCTATTTGTAACCCCAGCATGATTTTTTTTTATTGGAGTTTCCCATCAGATCATGAACTTCAACCTTTACTTTCACCTTTTCCTTTTCTTCTCAGATTTCCCAAGGAACTGCATGAAGAACAGGTGAGTGAGTGCCAGAACTTACCCATTCTTTCTTCTCTTGTCTTCTCTCCCATGGTAGTGTCTGGAGGTCGCAGTCGCCTGCATCTTATTGATCTCGGCAGCTGTGTGAAAGCTCTTAGCAAAAATCGTGAAGGAGGTTCAGGGCTGTGCCTCTCACTGTCTGCTCTGGGCAATGTCATCCTGGCACTCGTCAATGGCAGCAAACACATCCCATACAAGTAAGTGTTCTTCTACTTGAATGATGGGTCGGGTAAACATGATACCAGAGCTGGGTGTGGGATACTCAGTCCAGTGCCATCTGCGGAGAGGTGTGGCACAGAGGGACAATCTGGACCAAATTATTAGTTCTATAGATCAGCCATAACTAACTCTCCAAACTGAAGAGTTTTTAGAAATATTTAAATCTATTCCAGTACTAGCTGTAGGCTACTCAGAAGAAATATGAAGTTACCTCACTTGAGGTTTCCAGTCACAATTATTGTTTGTGGATAGTTGTCACCATTGTACTGATGTATGTGTTTCATAGTGATATGAGCAAATGGCTGAAAATTGGCTTATCTTTCCTTTAGGACTGTCAGATTAACCCAATGAAAATACAGGGTACCCAGTTACATTTCAATTCCAGATAAACAACTAATTTTTTTTAGTATAAGTATACCCCCCCCCTTATTGTGTAGATACGTTAGGAATCTTATATGTTATCTGGTACACCTATGTAGAAGAGTTTGTAAGACTCAGGGAATTGCCCCACCTAATTCCATGCAAATGTTTGTTCCACCTACCCTATTCTTCCTCTTTCTGTTATTGCTCCAAGATGAGGAAATTAGAGCTGCTCCTATTTCTGGCATAGCCAGAGATTTGCCATATCATCTATGCCCACGCATGACTCAGCTCAATCACCCCTCACCATCCATACCCAGCTCAGCTTTGCCACGGGACAGTGTGGTGGGGTGGTGGATGCTCTGCTGACTGTCCAGGTCTCTGATAATGCCTGGCTGTGCCTCTTACTAGCTATAAGGATCTTTAGTCATCATTACATGAGGGTTATAGCTACATATCTTCTATATCACAGAGATATAAGACTCACAATGATGTATAACATATGGAAATTTTTTGGTAGAATTTAGAACACTATGGCCAATAATCAATAATGATAATCTGATTGGGTCTCTTCTTTATTTAAATGGAAATAATACTTACCTTACAGAGTTGCCATGAGTAAATGTACATGGAATCCTGTTTTTAATCTGCAAAAATTCCTTAAAATACAAGTTACTATTGTATGGGAAGAAAAAAGTAAATCAAGCAGTTTGTTCTTACAATAACTGAGATTCAAGATGCATCCTTGAGTTCTCCTTCCATCTGTCCTAATTTGAAGCAAGACCCCCTAAAAACACTGTGAATTTATTCTCTGCTGGGAAGACCGTTACTAGATGGACCTTATGGAAGCATAAATGGTAATTATATTCCTGTCCCTCACAGTTCTTGAATTTGAAAGCTTACTTGATAAACCAGAAATAGTTTTCCCAAGCCATTGTAAAGACTTTTTGAGATGAAAAAAAAATTCACATCGAAGTTTTATAAAGTTCATTTCCATTATTTCTGCCGTTAAATAAACTAATGAGTTCAAAGAAAAAAGAAAGATAGGTCTGGAGTGGGATGTTAAGTTTGGAGAACTTAGAAGGAAACTAAGGAGCTATTGACCCTAGTTGATTTCTATAAAATGAGAATTGTGTCTATAAATGTGATAGCAACAGATCCTGACATAGATAAAATTCAAGATACCACCTTATCATGAGTTCAACAATTGTATATGTTACTTGTATCGCTCACATCATTTCTGAAGAGTGATATGCCTTTATGATTTCAATAAATATTTGTTGAATTGATAGTGGGAGGGATGAATGAATGCAAGTACATGAAATTACTTTTTATTTAGATAAAGTAACTTCCTTATGGTTAGAGTTAAGTTTTACTATAAACAAATCAGAAAACATTAAGAATTATTTTATTTCTAGTTCAAGGTCTCTTGTTAAATTCAACATGCGTTTAACTTCAGCCAGCCTTAATTACCAGCCCTCTTGGAAGGACTGATAGAGTATGAAAACTCCCAACCCCTCAGTCCCTGCAGACATCTGTCCACTCAATTCCAGGAGTTCCCTTCCTTCTGTTCTGGTAACCAGTGTGATGATCACAGTGTTTCTCCATGTATATGAAGCACAGGTTTAACCTAAATGCTGTGTCTGCGCTAGACACAGTGATGGAATTGTCCCCTAGCATCAGGACAACTGGTTGAACTACTGGACTTCGAGCACGCACTTCTATCAGTTGCCTTTTCTCTGCCTAACATTCCTCACCAAGAGCTTGTTAGGAAGCCCATTGCTGAGTAAGGTGGCATGTAGCCCGGCCAGCCAGCCAGCTCTGTCCTCCCCGAAACATCCATTAGTTAGTACGTTTGTTCTGTCATTCCTCGGTCCTTCCTATCCTCCCCCAATCCTTACTGTCCATCATTGTGTATAAGCTTTGAAAGATCTTTGCCATAACATTTTCTTAGATTCTCAGCCACAGCATTTATTCAGTATTTGGTATCTGTGGATTGCATTTGCAAAGATGTTAATCAACTAGAGACTATCCTATTTCAGGGCATAGAAGGATAAGACAAAGATTTACTCATATCACCCAGCCAGTTGGTGGCAGGACCAAACTGCATCACTTTTTACAGTTTCAGAGACCTTGGCAGCTCTGAGCCCACGTGGCTGACCTCCTCCCCCTTTTCATCAAGCTCTGTAACGTTTTAGCTGCCTTGCTCTTCACAGCAGGGGTATCCAGCACAGCAGGATGGCCCAGATTTCTTTTTATCAATTCCGTCAGTGCTCTGAAGCCACATTATGCAGCATTTTGTTAGCATACTAAACACCTTTCAGGGTGTCAAACTTTGCCTTTGCCTTGGGTTCCTTAAGAGAAGTTTCTTACCCATGCAGATTCCTCTTGTTCCTGATCACTTGCTAGAAAAAAAGAAAAGAAAGAAAGAAACAGAAATTCAACTCCATATCCTTTACCCTCCTCCACCCCCACCAAAACAAAAATCCCACTGCCTCTTCATTTGTCACCCTAGACAACTCTGTGCTTACAACCTGCATTACTAGCACTTGCTTCTGGGAAATTAACTGGAATGTGCACAGAGGGGATATAGCCTGTCTTCATTTCTCTTCATCATCGTACCAGACGATTTGTCATGTGAGCAACAGGGAAGTGAGTTTGGATTCATTACCCATCCCGGTGCTCCCACAGGCACCCTAGATGTGCCCTGAATGGTTCTGACTTTGCAAATGATATTGCCTTTGCAAATGACAGACGCAGGCATGGAGCAGGTTCCTAACCTCAGCCATTACACAGCACCGGCTTGCTGGCCAACCCAGAAGCCATAAATCAATCATAAATGGTGACACCATTCAGAAAGGCATGCAGGGAAGGCAGGAGACCACCAAAGGCTCCAACGCCCCCCAATCCCCAGTCAGTTCTGCACTGACAGGCTACACAAATTACTCTCTAACTTTGGGGAAACCTCATGCCCAGGGAAATCTGTCCCAGGCCTGAGCATTTTTGATAGCACATTTGCAGATTTCCTTCAGGCTCATTCATTACAGTCATTTAGTATTCCATACCACTTCTTGGGCAATGAGGTGCTGGGTATCTCCCCATTTGATTGATATGAAAAAGTAGACAGGGGCATTGACATGAATTCTCATGTCTAAACCCATATCCCTGGGTTTGGTCCCCAGAGGGGCTACCGTAAGAAACTGTCAGGGGAAACTTAGCTTTAGCAAAAAAAAAAAAAAAAAAAAAATGCTACCATGTCCCCTTTCTTCTGAAGGCCGAGACTGTTTCCAGAAACTCAAATTCTAACCACAATTCTCTCAAAATAGAATTTCTGGTCCTCTTTAGATGCCATCTTATAAAGGGTATAAACTCTTAGGAAGCTTAAGCTTCCCATTGCAACACTTTTGGCCCTGAAACATTTACATTCATTAATTACTTTTACTCCATTTGGAAAAATGATTGCTGTAGTAGGTCACATAATCTAATGCCGAGGAAGGGCCCACTGCCCAACTTGCATAGAAGCCAATTTGATGGCTCCTAGTTTTTACAAAAGAAAAAACTTCTTGTTGAGAGCCAACTGTCAAGTAGACAGGAGATTAAAACAGGGAGCTCAAATCTGTCTACTCATTGGTTGGTAGCAGGGGGATTCATAGGAAATAAGATGGTAGCAACTGCTTGTTGATTGGCAAGAGGGGAAGGTTTTAGGTCCGTTTGTTTTTACAGGGCTGAGGATGATCCCAGGGCCCCACACATGCTAAGCCAGAGCTCTGCCACTGAGCTGCAC
Organism: Aplodontia rufa; assembly: GCA_004027875.1. Classification (NCBI taxonomy): domain Eukaryota; kingdom Metazoa; phylum Chordata; class Mammalia; order Rodentia; family Aplodontiidae; genus Aplodontia; species Aplodontia rufa. The sequence goes on along the minus strand of PVKS010007948.1, from coordinate 40,813 downwards.
CTCCTGCCCAGTTCCAGTTTTAGAGTTTTCGTTTTGTTTTGTTTTGTTTTTGCACAAGGTATAGATGGTCGTTGTGCCTCTTCACGGGTCATGTGTTTCTTCTCGGGGGAGTTATCATGCTCTGAAGGGTGGACTTTGTACTCATGATGTCCAAAGATCATTGCCCCCCCACCCCCGTAAGCCGCTTCTGCACACATCTGTTCTTGAAAAGCCGATTTCAAACTGTCCTTGATTGGATTCTGAAAGCTTTTCCCAAAAGACAACTTAAGCATAAATTCTTAAGAAATTTATGTCCAAGTGTGTCTGAGCCTTAACTGATTTCAAATTTATTTTGCTTACTTGTCGAAAGGATGCTCATGCCCTTGTTTCTAAATAACAGATATTTGATAACATTTTAGTTCCCATTTAATAAGAAGTCATGGAAAATGACTCTGTGACCCTCTCATGTTCTGTCTGAGACATTTTTCCCAGGCAACTTACAAAATGGTGCTGCATAACCATCCAGTGATGTAAGCGATGCTTGATTCCCTCTTTTATGGGTTTGGTCCGTGGTGCAGACCAGAGTCCTAATCCTTGTTTGTTCTGATCAGTCACAAACATGCTTTGGGGCCTAGGCAGCCATGCTGACCTCACCTCCTTCTCTCTGTAGTCCAACAACTGCAAGAAAGCACATGGAGCCTGAGGTAGTCTGTTGTTAGGAGTTTCAGACTGTAAGCGAACACTACCTCAGCATCCACTTCTAGAAGCTTCTGTTCCTCTAGAGTGATAAGGATGCCGGTGCACAGCTCTGTAATGGGAACAGTTTTCCTTCAAAGGCTTCAGTGAGGGGCCAGGAACCAGGTCATTTACAAGAACACTGTAGCTTCCTGGGAGCACAGCAATTCACTCAAACCAGCAGGCAGCACTAGAAAAGCAAATTCAAGCCAGTGACTGGGAGGAAATGACACTTTATCACAGAGGCAGCAAGAGGCAGTGTACACCTGCAGCAGCAAGCCGAAAACTTCTGAGACTTTGCAGGACACACCTTTCTGCAGTATACAGGTGGACCTCTGTGTTGGTTGAGAAACACTTCCTCCCTGTATCCTCAGACCTGGAAATCTATTCAGACTCTGGAAGGCTGGAGAAAAATGACTGAAGATGACCATTAGCTACGACCTTTAGATCTCCTGCAGGCCTGTCTCTCTGGACTTGGTTATTTGTATGTACCATGAAATGAAATTGATATTTGCCAGAAAAAATGCAAAGGAATATTAGTTCTCCAAACTTACTTAAGATAGCATGAAATGAGAAGAGGCACTATGTAAGAATCTTTGCGTGCGACACACACACGTGCCTCTTTAGCCCCCTATAAATGTACGTTAATGCTAGATTATCTCCTTTTGATTTACAGAGAGAACACCAATTTAGAACTATTTGCACAAACTCTGGATATCAGTTTATAGCATTCCCTGTTTAGAAATAAAATAACCAAAGTCTCAGGTTGCCAGGCAACTACAGCAATGATAATTCTTAGTATTGCTGCTCTAAAAACATTCATTTTTATTCATTTTAATGACAGGATGGAAAGAAAGTGAGTTCAGAATGGCACTGGGACACAAAAGTCCCCCTTTTAATGAAAATTTTAGCAATCTCGCTTTCTTTTTTGCTTCCCTCACAGCCAATTGCTTCCCTGGCCAGTGGTATTTTCATATTTAATTATAGAAATTTACAAAGATTGTTATTATTTTCATTACAATCCAGGCAGCAATTGTCAGTAAATTAACTGCCAGGCTCCTTCTCTGCAAGTCAGTCCTGGAGCGATGACACCATGTGAAAACCCAGTGGAGTCACAAGGCCCATGGATGGGTTCAGGCATTGATTGCTGTGCCCCTGTTTGACATGTAGACTACACAGGTCACCCTTTCTGATCTCAAGAGCACTCCTCTCTCACTGAATTAGGAGTGGAATATTAGGCCCCCAACTCAATCAGAATCTCTGGCAGCGAGCCACCACGGCGTGTCTCTTTCTCTGTCCACCACAGCTGGTCTCTGATGGATAATGGGACATAAGAGTCTGAGGACTGCATCAAGACATGTCTTCATTTCATCTTTTTGACTTATCAAGTTTATCTTTCTTTAGTGCAATTTCTGAGGTTACTAGTCAATATCTCTTCTTTCTAGATTCTGAACCAGTTGTCAAATAGATTCAAGAGTAGGACGGGGAATTAAAACCCTGTATCCTCTTAACCCCATCAGGGTAGGAGGTCTCTTTCTGTCTCTCCATGAACAGATTCAAGAACTCCAGAAAGGGAGAATCAGGGCGGCAGAGCCACCATACCCAAACCCAGGGGCTGTAGTGGAGAAGGAAGGTTGAGGCCTGCAGGAGGACAGAGACAGACAGACAGATGTGGGCTGTAGAAGCCCAGGGTCATATGTACCACTCTCAGCAGAAAGACCTTTTTCTTTTCATGAGAAGAGATAACTAGGCAGAAAGAAGAGTGGGAATTTTTTCTCGATCTTCCGAAGAGAGTATAGGTTCCTAATCTATGGACTTCTGAATCATAAGGAGGAGAAGATAGTATTCGATATTTATTTTCTGTTTTTTTCTATACTTAGAAAAAAGTGCTGCACATAAGGGTTATTTCTCACTGTCAAGATACTGGTAACAGTTCATAGTCATTGTTCTCTTCTTGTGTACCGGAAGCTATTCTAGATACTTTATGGATATTTATCTCTGACAAATACCCAGTACTGTGATGGTCATTCTCATATTCCAGATGGGGAAACTGAGACACAGAGAGGTTGAGTAACTTGTCCAAGTTTGTACAGCTAATAGGTAACAGAGCTACCTCCCCTCCCTCCCAATGTCACCACCACCCAATACAGTGTCTGGAATGTTGTTGGTACTCAATCAATATATGTTGAAATAACAAATGACCAATGACTGTGGATCAAATTTATCTGCAAAGTTTAAATCTCTGACCTTGATTGGAAGTGAAAGCACAGATCCACCATGTGGAAGCAACAGAGGCCAGCTTGCCATTCAGGCCCCTCTCCTGGTCTTGCCTGTTTCTATGATTTCTAAGCTGAGATCGACTGCCAGGTACTTACAGAAGTGGGGAGCATGAAATAAAGAAGATTTAAAAAGGAAAGGAAATCTCCCATTCAGAACCCAACCACTTACCTGGACTGAATCAGAAATACTAAAAAATAATGTTAGAATTAATGAGACTTTTCTGACATGGGGCTCATGCTCAAGGCCCAAAAGAGAAGGCTAGAAAGTGGGGCTTCAGCCAGCCTCATCAGATGACTGTCAGTGGAATCCAAGATTCTGAATACCATGTACTGGGAACCCCAACAAAGGAACTCAGCAAATCTCAGCTATTTTCACTAGTCTTTTTCTAAAATTAGTCTTTCTCATGTAAGAGCCCACAAGTTTATGGAGCCATTTGTTTTTAAGACAGAGAGACAGTAAGAGAGAGAGAGAATCAATTTTATTTAGTTTTTCATGTGGCTTTCATTGCTCCAACACTTGATTGTGTACATGGTGCTGGAGTTTGAACTCGTGTCCTTGTGCATGCCAGCCAAGTACTGTAACCACTGAGCCACTGCTCCAGCCTTATGGAGCCATGTTCTATCCCTCATTGATGGGAAGCATTGTTCTTTGGCTATAGGACCCCAATCCACACAGCCCTCCTGCTTTACCTGCAGGGAGACCCCAGCAGGAAAAAAAATGGAACCATTTCCCACACGGAGAACTGGGCACACCAACCGATGAGATGTTTTGCATCTCTGTTAGGTGTGTGGAGCTGAGTGAACAGACTGCTGTCAGAGTAGGAGAGGTTATCTCCCAGGCCGTGTCCTGAAGCTTTGCTGAGTACCAGCAAGGTAGGGAAAGGATTAGCAAGGGGTGAGAATGATGGCAGGGCTGTCAAAGCGTGAGATAGTAAGCTTCCCCAAACATCCAGCTAATAATAGAAGCTCTGGGAATGTCCGCAATCAGCAGATTAAGATAGCCAATCTCTTGATAAGAATTTGTGAACTTTCTTCAGACCGAGCTCCCAAAGAAGTATGTGGAGTTGATTAGCTGTGGTTTCTCAAAGAGACGGATTGCAACCTGGGTGGGGGTGCAGATGTTGCACTGAGGCCCGGGCATGGGGAGTTGAGTGCTGGTGCCACTGCTGCCCTCCATACACTCTGAGACTGTCCCTGAGCATTCCGTGTCTCCATCAGCAAGATCAGAAGCCTCATTCTTGGGCTGGAGCGGTGGGTGGCTCAGCGGTTTTGGTGCTTGCCTGGCAAGCTCAAGGACCCAGGTTCAAACCCCAGCACCACGTACACAACTAAGTGTTGGAGCAACAAAGGCCATGTGAAAAACTAATAAAGTTGTTTCTCTCTTTCTTTCTCTCTCTCTTTAAAAAAAAAAAAGAAGCCTCATTCTTATTTGTCCACCTCAGAAATGTATCATAGATCCCAGTGAGACAAGGTCTCTGACCGTCTTTGAAGAAATGCTTCAAAGATGAAAAGATAATTATTTTAACATATTCTGAAATGTTATAAGCCAGTTTAATCTGACACTTCCATGTCTTTTATGTACTCATCAACTTAAAAAGTATGTTTCTCCTTTTGGTCAAGTGGATTATAATTTCCTTTTTTCAAATGGAACCCTCATGCATTTAACAAGAGTGTGTGTGCCTAGCATATGAGGTAGACACCTGAATCAAATATTTTATTTAGGAGAATTCACTCTAAATGGCTAGAGCGGTGGCTCAGTGGTTGGAGCACTTGCCTGGCATGCCCAAGGACCTAGGTTCAAACCCCAGCACCACATTCACAACTGTCAGAGAAACAAAGGCAAGATGAAAAAAAAAAAAAAGTTGATTCTCTACCTAACACTGAAATAACAGTTTAAGGAGGGGCCCATGACTCCATCCTCCATGAGCCCACTACATGTAAAAATGAGCCATGGATTAGGGGGACAGATGCTGCTGTACCGCCAGGTGTACTTGTCTATCCACTGACAGGGGAATGTTTCAAATTTTTAGAGAGAGAGGGAGAGAGATTTATTTTTTCATCTGCTTCTTGTTTTTCTGACATTCATTTGTGCATGTGGTGCTGGGGTTTGAACTTGGGCCCTCACACATGCCAGGCCGCATTCCACCACTGAGCCACTGCTCCACCTCCATCAAATATTTTTAAAGACACTCTGTTTTTCCTTAGAAGCTGGGCTTTAAATGCAAATCAAGTGTCTCTCAGGTGCTCTGAAGGGCAGTGATGTGTCACGAAAGTTTAGTAAAATCTTACCTGTGTCGGAGTTAGTAAGAGACAGATTTTCTTTCAAGGACATTTTCAGGGGTAACTTGAGTGATATAGATTTTGCCTTTCACTTTATATCCTTGTGGTTCATAAAATGTAACTCCATCATTCATGGAGCTCAGTCCTGCTGTGATCAACAAGGAGTATTCTGGCCCAAAGGAACTGGTTGAGGAGTTTAAGGGACTGATTCTGTCTGGAGAAATGCAGAGCAGAAATAAAAGCCCTTTTATCCATTCATTCATTTCACTCACTTATTCATTCAGAAATATCTATTAGGCCCCTACAGTATATGAAGCACTGGGAATATAGTGGAAGATTGCCACTCTTGGCAACTTATGATGTAGTGGGAATGCAGATGGTGAAGTCCTGAGAGTGATGCTTGATAACATAGCCACACCAGCCCTTCACCAGCACCCAGGAAGGAAGGCAAAGGAGGGGCCTGGTGAGGGAGAGGGAGCCTCAAGGACTGTAGTAAAGGCCACCTGGGCAGAGTGGGTGACTCTCGATCTCTCGGTTCCCACTCCCACTCACTGGCACTCATCTGTCTTCCCCACACTCCATCAGGTAAAGGCCCACGCCATTCACAGCTGCTCTGCCTTCAGCGTGTAGATGTAGAACTTGCCTGACACAAATCATGATAAACTACCAGGCCAAATGCAAGACTCTGAATCCAAGCTAATTGTTATCTTTAATGATAACTAATCAGCGTATCACAAGTCACTCCGCTACCAGAAAGACAACAGCCCAGGGAGGAGGGCTTTGGGTTAGTCTGGTCCAGTGCACAGAGGGCCCAGGATGCCCTTGGGCACCCTGAGGGCTCCGTAATTACTCAAGGATAGCTTGATTTAGGCACAATTAGGCATTTGAAGGGATGGAGCATACAAATGAGTTGGGGTTTAATTCATTTAAAAACTGTCTTGAACATTAATAGAGCTTCAATCAGAGAATCCAACCATAAATTCTCGCCTGTTTCACAACTGGTTCAGGCTCAATTGAGCATTAATGGATTTTTTGGTCCATGCAAATGAGGTGATAATTCATTCTGTGTGTAATTGAACACTTTTCAGATAGTTATACTCAAGGAACAGTTAAGTTGTACCAAATTGTCTAATGTACCTAGTAATTCTAACTGAAATAGAGCTGTATTTCATTGCAATAGAAGAGAATTAAAGAAATAAAGATGGTTGTAGTAAATTTGTTACTGGTTCAAAGAATAGGAGATTTTAAGAGACTTAATGATATTCAGTCATTTAGGGCAATGACCACAGTTGCTATTTATTTTTGTTTGTCTTTCCTGTCCTTTCTTCTGGGTACAGTCAATTTCTGGGTTTGGGGCCCCATTTATAAACACACACTTCCTAGTTTTGTGCCCTAACATGCCAGTTTTTCTAAGGGTTAAATGTGTCAGCTCTTTAAATACCATGTCAGCATTTCCCTTCAAAGCCTTAACAAGGTTGGTTTCTCCCTCGAAACCAGCTTCAATTGCAACTGAGGGTATGCTTGTGTAACTTCCTGAACCGACTTCACTGTTGCGTTCCATAAGGGCACATGGTACATCCCTTTTCCTTTGGAGAATTCTGCTTGGTAAAGGCAGAGATTTTAGTTTCACCTGTCCGTCACAGAGTTACAGGAATGCCCCCTGTAAAATACAAATCTGATTTGACCCTTCTCTAAACCTCACTGGCTTCCTGTTGGCTACAGAAAAGAGTTGAAACCCTTTCATGGCCTATGAAGTGCTTCCTAATTGGGGAAGCACCCACCTTTCTCATCACGGAAACCATGCAGAGATCACTGAACTCCCCTCACCTTCTCAACACCCATGCTTTGCAGATGTTATTTCTTCTACTGCCCATGGCTTTGTTCATTCCTCATTTATTCATTTGCTTATTTATTCATTCACTCAATCGATAGTTATCAAGAGCTCATCAGTGATAGAGCATTGCAGTATGTGCAAGGCCCTTCAAAACACACCCACACCCTATTCCAGTACTAGTTTAGCCCTCCTTCTCCATTAGTAAATTTCTGCTTATTTCTTTCATGCTTTGATTATGAGATGTCTTATGTACAAATATAGAAATACATCTGCCTGATCTGCAGAATAACAAATATCTGTGTGCCTGCCACTTAGATTAGGAAATAGAACATAAGATGTTCAATGCCCTGGAACGCTGCCACATGTTCTGTGACTCCTTTGCCCTCCTCCGTGTCCCAGAGATGACCACTGTGCTGAATTTTGTAGCTGTAATCCCCTTGCTTGTTTGACCATTTTACTACCTAAGTATGTGTCCCTAAAAACTAGATTGTTTAGTTATGTCTGTTTTTAAACTCTATGTAAATGGAATCATACTCTCATTGGCCCTTTTATAACTTGCTTTTTTCAACCAATATTTCATTTTGATGTACATGGTTATAGGTCATTGTTACGGTTTGAATGTTAGGTGTCCCCCAAAAGTTCATGAGTGAGAATTCATGAAGGCTGAGGTGGAATGATTGGGTTAGGAGAGCCTTAGCCCAATCCGTGAGTTAATCCCCTGGTAAGGATTAACTGGCAACTAAAGGCAGGTAGGGTGTGGCTGGAGGAGGTGGGTTGTTGGGGACGGGCCTTTGTGGTATACATTTTGTATCTGGCATGGAGTTTCCCTCTCTGTTTCCTGGAACCGTGCCTTGACCTGCTTCCTTCTGCGATGCTCTTCTGCCATGATGTTCAGCCTCACCTCAAGCCCCCAGGAATGAAACCTGCTGCATATGGACTAAGACCTCTGATACCATGAGTCCATAAATAAATTTTTCCTTCTAAAATTGTTCTTGTCAGTTCTTTCAGTGACAGCAACAGAATGGCTGATTAAAACAGTCATTAATTTTCATGACTGTGTTATTTTTCCATTGTTGGAGGATGTCACAAAATATTTCCTATTGTCTAATCTGTAGAAGGAAAGGGTTTTTAAAATCAGTTGTTGAATTTTATCTAACAAACTTCTGCATCTAATGAGATGATTACGTAATTTTCCTCCTTTCATCATTTAATGTTGTTTAATACATTCATTATTAAATTATTTTCTAGTATCAAAAATTCTTGCATTCCTTCCTGATCTTTCTTTAAATCTTATATTTAAATGTTATTGCCTCTATAAAGTCTTCTCTGATCTCCTTTCTCCCCCTAATTTTTGGCTCCAGCAAAATTGTTTTTGTCTTCTAACCACTATGACATTCCATAAGCATTTTATTATAGGCACTTATATGTATTTATTTATATATCTCCTGTCATATAAGATCATCATGATAATGATAAAGTCATTTTCTTGAGGTTCCTTATTCTTTTACACTAATCTGAATTGAACCCACTTGGTCTAAATTCTACATCTTTGTAACATATGAAACAGACAACTTCAAATTTCTGGTAACCTGCCTTACTTCCAGGAGATTGCCTTTAAGCCAGCAGACTTGCTTGGTGGCCATCAGAGCTCCATTCTGTACTGGTATAAGCCACATATTTTTATGGTTATATCAGCTGTGTAAAATATGGAGAGGCATTAAACTATAACCCTACTTTCTGAACCAGATATAATAGCAAAAACATATTCACTCTGCCAGGTTATTTTGACAAATTCACCAAACAGCAGCAAAATGAACCTTTTCTCTTTATAAGTCAATTTATCTCAGATATTTGTTACAGCAATGGAAAGCTGACACAGAGCCAAGTACAGAGCGGCCTAGGGCTAACTGACCCTACTGTTAGAGCAATGTCTTTCTAAGGCTTTTGTCTCATATTCTGAGTATTAGAAAGTTTTCCCACTCTGTCTGCTTGAACATAAATTATCCCCAGTTCTTGTTGCCTCCAGGGGTTGTCTGACTCTCCTTTCTTTTTGAGGCCTGGTGATTTTCTCACGTATGAGGATCAGTACTGAACCAAAGAGTTCAAGAGTGCTCACTCAGCCTTGATTTGAAACTCTTTCCCTTCTGCTATTTCAACCATCAAGTTTGTCCCCTCATCTCAGCAAGATTCCCTGTCTCCTTTTGGACTCCTCCTCTCTACTTTGTGGTCTGGAAACTTTCTGGGCAATGAGCTGGGTCACTAATAGGGCTCAACCGATTTCTTTCCCTTTTTTCAAAGGTTACTTTCCTCTGCTGCCTATTCCCTGGTATCCAAAATCCATTTTTTCTTATATTTTGTTTGGTTTCTAGTTATTTAAGGTTGGAGGGTAAATCCTGTTCCTGTTTTTAAAACACTGAAGCAGAAATCAAATCGGCCATTCCTGGTCATTTTGTTGTTGTTTATTTCTTTAAACATCTTAATTTCCTTAAACATGTTCATCAACTTTGTGTTGTTTATTTGTCATCTATGTTTGTACATCTCATTCTGCCATCTGGCGTTTCCGCTGGTTCTTTCTCATGGTGCTTGGATTCTTTGTGTGTTTATTTTTGTCCGGGGACTACTCGTTTGCATTGGCATTTTATTTGTGAGACCTGGGATAAGGGTGTTTACTTCCAGAGCTTTTGTGTTTAGTTCCACCAGGTGCCAGTTGAGGGTAGTCTAAATTATACCCTCAGCTTGAAAAAGTTTGGACCACCCAGTTATTGAGAAGTAAGACAGAAAACATGCATGCAATTCAGACCCAGGAGCCACATTCTTAGGCATCTCTTCCGCTTCCCAGGGCTGTTTTCCAAGACAGGCACATCTTCAGCATGTAAGGAGCACAGTTGTTGGAGAGGGCATTTTCCTATTGAAATCCCCAATGAGGGCAGGCTTTGAGCTTTGTCTTCTATTTTCCATATCCTTTGAGGCTATATTAAAATCAAGCTAAGATTACCTGGTTTGGCAGATGTCTTTCAGAATAGCAAACTTTGCTATTCTGCTTCTTGAGTTCCCAATTTTACTTGCCGTTTGGGGTATAAGAATTCTTTATGTTTTTGCAAGCTCAACAATGCATTTAATAGGATTTTACCAAATATCTTACCCACAATGTTCAATTGTACTGTCAAGAAGGTCTGTCTAGGTAACTAGTCTATCCTTATTATTGTTTTGCTATTTTTCTTCTTTTTTTGTTACAATTCTATTTCTCTTCTAAATTAGTTTAGAATAATAAGTTAATTAATTTAGAATAATTTATGTAATTTATTATCTAAATGAGGACTCTTGAGAGTGAAAAGGACACAATATTATTTAATGTCTTGAAATGTGTTCTCACTTGTCCATTCATAGAGGTGAAACTACAAAGTATTCTATTAAAAATAATTTTCAAACATAAAACAATTTCTTACAAAAATATATGTGCACATTAAAGAAAAAAGTTAAAATTTTCTTACATTGTTTATCTGAACATTAAACAAAATAAGCAGTTCATTCTTGATATATTTGTATGTATTTTAATAGTTATCTTTTTCATATCTGGATCTAACATTGTTATGGTTTGAATCTTTGGGGAAACGCTCATGCTGTAAATGTTTGGTGTTGCTCTTCAGAAGTGGTGTACCTTTAGTAAGTGGGGCCTAGAGGGAGGAAGTTAGGCCACTGGGGCATGTCCCTGAAAGGGATTGAAGGGCCCCAGTCGATTTCTCTCTCTTTGCCTCTTGGCCATCAGGAGATGAGTAGGTCCACTCCACCATGTGCTCTTGCCATGATATTCTGCCTTGCCACAGGTCCAAAGGTAACATGGCCAACTGCTCATGGATTGGAACCTCTGAAATCATGAGCCATAATAAACCTTTCTTCCCTTTAAACTGATATCAGGAATTTTGTTTCAGTGATGGAAATCTTAACTAACACAAATACCTGGTCAGGGGTATTTTTCCTAAGACTCTTTGATTTCTAATATTATCTTAAAGCCACCAGAATTTTTCTTCTTCTATTTTTTTAAGAGAGAGAGAGAGAGAAAGAGTAATCAATTTTATTTACTTTTTCAACTGGTTTTAGTTTTTCCAACACTTAGTTGTGTATGTGGTGCTGAGGTTTGAACCTGGGTCCTCGCGCATGCCAGGCAAGCATTCTACCACTGAGTCACCTCTCCAGTCCCCACATTTTTCTTCTTCATATATTCTAGATGCCTTCCTATATATTTATGTATGTGTGTTAGTGTAAAAAGAACCCAAAATTTTGGTAACTTTAGCTTCCATTTCTCTTGTTAGATTATCACATTTTGATTGAAAATAATTATGAATTTATGTGCACCATAACCCATGAGAAGTTCATTTCAGTAGAATAAGTTTCTCAAGTCAGTAATAACATTATGGGTTAAAGTTCTGAAGAATCATCCCACTCATCAATTTCTAAAACAAAAATCACAGAATTTCACATTTTAATCTTATTTAATTTGAGCTCTTGTCATGATATTTCAGGCTGCTCCTGTTTGCAAGCTTTGTATTTAATAATTGCAATTCATTACCAGCTTCAAAGCCTGAGGATTTTCTGTTTCATTTGTTCAGCACTTGGTGATGGATTACAACATATTTTGAATGGAATTCAATCAAACTTTAGATAACTTGTTTCCCAAAACTCCAACACTTTTTTAGAACATTTAGATTAATCCACAAAGGATGTTTTGTAGTTAAATGCTTGGCTTATCAATTTCTTGACATTTAGGCTAGTTCTTTAAAGTCTCCAAAATTTCTCACATCCAAGTGAAGCCAGCATAGAGAGAGAACTACACACTACCCTGATGCAGTGGTGAATCTTAAAATTCAACCTAAGCTTCATCCCAAGATTTTCATAGCTTAGTCCTATTCTAACTCCACTTATATAAACTTTGACAACTGCAACTTATCTTTCTCTGGGTAGAAATAGAACTGCATTTGAGCACAGTTGCAAATTATATGTGTATGTCAGTCATAAGTGCATTTCAGCTTAAGAAGTTCCCCGATTTAGTAGGAAGATCATGTCTTAACACGTGAACTGTGTTCACTGCGTACATCTCACCTATTTCTAGTTAAGGCCACAGAAGTAGAAAGTGAAGGTCCACCCAACTTTTCCCACCTCATCTTAATAGAGGTCTTGATAATAATACTTTATTTTTTATAAATGAGAGATCCAGGGGTGGGGATATGGCCCAGTGGTAGAGTGTTTGTCTAGTGTTTTAGTAAGCTACTTCATTGCTATGATTGAAGGGTGGGAAAAGAACAATTTTAGGAGGAAAACTTTATTTAGGGGCTCACAGTCTCAGAGGTCTTAGTCCATAGAAGACCATCTCCATTGCTAGGGGCTTGACATAAGGCTGAACAGCATGGTGGTGGGACATGGTTCAAGTCATGGCTCCAAGCAGAGAGAGAGACTCCACCCCAGATACAAAATATATACCCCAAAGGCACACCCCCAATGACCCACCTCCTCCACCCATATCCTACCAGCCTACAGTTACCACCCAATTAATCCCTATCAGGGGATCAGTTTTACTGATTGGATTAAAGGTGTCATAACCCAATAGTTTCATCAGGGAAACACCTCTCATCCAGACTATAACACCTAGCATGCACAAGGCCCAGGGTTTAATCCCCAGCACCACAAGAAAGAGAGAGACAGATAGACAGATTTCTCAACAAACCAAAATATAGGGTCAGACTAATTAAAGCCCTGGTGTGGAAGTCATACCTCATGTGTGTTTGTAATTGTAGCCATAATTCCATGTCTAGCACAGGAGCTACCCATATCCTAGGTTCTTAACACGTGCTTGTTGAACAAACAGCTCCCAATGGCATGTCTATTTGCAAAGCCTCTCTGTGTCTTAGTGCAAAGAATTGAGAGTGGGGCAGTGTTGGGCTTTGTAACAGGACCCTCCAAAGTCCCAACACACGGGTAGCTGTTTCCCCTGCTTATCCTTAACTGCAAGTAGAGATGATGCTTAGTACTCATTCTGGAGCATCTAGTCTGTATGCCGAAGGTGTTTGGCAGCACCAACTGGCTTAATCAGCCCTTTTAACCCAAACTCCCTGCTGGGACCAAACAGTTTTACTCCGAGTACTTTGGCTCAACCTGTGTAACATCCATGTAAAGGTAGCCCAGGGATCAGAGCACTGACACAGCTCACCCACAGGCCTCACTTGGCGTGCTGAGAATCCTGGCCTCGCATTGAAGGCACGGAGTGGTGCTATGCTGGCGGTTCCTCTCTGAGGAACAATGTTGTGCACACTTCTCAAGAGGGAAATGATGGTAGCCTTGGTGTAAATGTTTCTTTTGGTAACTGCCCTTAAAGACCACGAGCTTTGCATACTCAGGAAGGCCCCGGGTTATCCTACAGAATGTTCTGGGAGGCTGAAATAATCTGTCCGTCATTGTATAGGAGAGATTGTGAGCTTGTATTACTCTCGTTCGGGCTCAAGACAGTAGCACCTGCTTTGGCGTTTTTCTCACAATAGCTTCCATGAAAACAAAGAAAAGTTATGCCTTGGAAGTTAGGGACTTAGGAAGCTGGGGGAGACTTCTTTTGAAGGAGATGTTTAGTCATCATCTGTAATGTTTATGGGAAGGCAACTCTATGAGACACTTCGCTAGGTCCTGGTAGATAGAAAGCAATTACTTCTGCCCATATTCTGCAGTTCTCCAAGCACAGTGGTGTTTGGGTCATCCCACTCACACACTGAGATTTCTTCATGGCACGTTGAAAAAATAGTGAGATGTTGAAATTAAAAGCAAGACTAACGAAGTAGCAGCGCAGGGAAGGAATATGTGGTTAATTCCTGATTGGCAAGCCTCTGGTCAGTGGCAGAACCTTGAGAATGTGCCCAGTGAAGGATCTTGCAAGGGGACAGAGGATGTAACTCAGTGGTAGAGCTTGGCTAGCATACGTGTGACCCTGGGATTGATCTCAAGTACCACAAAATAAATAGCCCTGGGTTTGATCTCAAGCACCATTAAATAAATAAATAAATAAATAAATAAAAATAAAAATCTTAGAGGTATGCAGTATGATTCATTAGACCCTGAACTCAAACCATATTTATTATAAGAAACAAATAACATTGTTTTGTTTTGTTTTGCTTTGTTTGGCAATGCTGGGGAATGAACCCAGGGCCTCGCAGACGCTAGGCAAAAGCTCTCACCGAGCTACATCCCCGGCCCAGAAATGAATTCATTATCAAAATTTAAAAGATGTAAAAATCATGCAACAACAGCCCATCTCATTTCCAAACAACACAAATATCACTGGAAAATTAATCTTTCTTAATTTGGTTTTAAAAGAAGTAGATCACTCCTTCATGTCGTTCCCCATTAAAATTTCATAGACACTCCGGTAAGTTATTAAACGTGTGAATTGTGGCCTCTGTGTAATATCCTTCCTCAGACACACATCAGTTATGGAAACCATTCTTAAATTTAATCTACTTTTGATTCCTTCCAATTATTGAGTACTGTTCTTTGTGCCGAGCACCAATCCAATTGGGTGGTACATTTTGTGAGGAGTGTGGGATAAGGATTCTATAAACTACATGTGATACTCAGAATACATTCAACAGAGTTGCCCTCATCTCATTCTTTAAAGTAAGTTCTTCTGATTTCAAAAAGAAGTGTATCCCCGGGAAGACCATAGCCCATGTACTGAGCGGTGTTCGGGGCTTCCCAGCTACTGCCTGGCAAGTGACCTGCGAGTAATAAGGACCATATTGGATAAGTATATTTAACACAAAATAGAGAATGCTTAGTCAAACTTCTTGGCAGGCTTATCACAGGAAAATCAAATATTGGAAGGTTTTTGAACTGCATATGCCAACAAAATAGTAGTTAAAATCTAAGACTAACGAAATATTACCTAAAAATGGAAAAGCACTCACACATCAAGGACAATATCAAGAGACTGAAAACAACCTACAGAATGACGATTTTTGCAATCTATCTGTCTTCTCTCGGATTGATATTCAGAATCTATAAAGCACTCCTAAAATAGAAAACAGAAAAACCCAATTCAAAAATGGACAAAGGACTTGAATAGATGTTTCTCCAAAGAAGATAAACAGATGACCAGTAAGCACATGAAAATTTGCTCACATCATTGGTCATTAGAGAAGTGCAGCCTAAATCACAAGAAGGTACCACATCCCATGGATTAGGATGATATTATCAAAACAATGAGTAAGTTTTGTCAAAGATGGGGGAAATTGGAGCTATGGAGCACCGTAGTGGGAATGTAAAATGGTGTAGAAAATGGTGTGGAAAACAGTTTGGTGGTTCCTTCAAAGTTAAACATAGAATTGTCCTATGATCTCTCCATTCCACTCCTGTATATAAACCCAAAAGAAGTGAAAGCAGGATGCAAACAGATACTTGTACATTAGTGTGCAGAGTAGCGTTGTTCATCATAATGAAGAAGTGGAAGCAACCTGTGTCTGTTAACAGATGATACAAAACAAATGTGGTATGTCCATGACAAAGCCCACTGTTAGGTTCAATTGCAATGCACCAATAAAAAATGATTTTAGTTAGGAAGGACATCAAGGTGACCAGAGGGAGGTATAGTATGGGGGAATCTAACATGAGGGGAACCTCTGACTTCCATAAGAAGTCCAATTAACTTGGGTCTTAGGTAAAGTGAAACATGGAACCGTGGGGAACCCAAAGGGGGAAACCATGGTCTGACACCAATATTGGCTTGTTCTGTCGTTACACTTTTGTTCTTGATTGTATGATGATGAACCCCTCCTGTTGTAAGACCATGTTTATTGAATAAAAAGAAAAAAATGATTTTAGGAAAAACTAAAACTATGAAATAAAAAAATGTTGTAGTTCATGAATTCTTTATTGCTGTCTAGAATTCCACTAAAAAATGTGCCATGATTTATTTGTCCTTATAATATTGAGAAATTAAAAAATTTAAATGTGTTATGTCCATACAATGGAATATTATTCAGCAAAAAGGAGTAAAGTTCTGATACATGCTACAAAATGTGTGAACCTTGAAACCATGTTATATGAAATAAGGCAGATGCAAAACAACAAATATTGTATAATTCCACTTAAACAAGGCACCTAGGAAGGGTAAATTTATAGAGCTAGAAAAATAGAATATCACTGGCTGGGGACGGGGGAAATGTGGAGTGATTATTTGATGGGTAGAATTTCAGTTTGGGAAGATAAAGAACTTATGTGGATTGGTAGAGATGACAGTTGCACAGCTGCGTGGGTATGCTTAATGCCACACGCTGAACAGTTAAAAATGGTTCAAATGGCCGGGTGTGGTGATGCATGCCTATAATCCCAGCTACTCCATAGGCTGAAGTAGGAGGATGGCAAGTTCACCTACCAGCCTGGGCAACTTAGTGAGACCTTATCTCAAAATTAAAAATAAAAAGTGCTGAGGATTTAACTCGATGCAGAGTGCCCCTGGGTTCAATCCCAGGTAACACACACACACACACACACACACACACACACACACAAATTAAAACAGTAAATTTTTTGTGGTGTGTGTTTACACACACACATGCACACAAAAGGCAGATGATTTCCAAGGACACAAGTCCCTGAGAGTTATGAGAGCTGTCAGACTCCCTTACCCTCTTTTTCCCCCTGAAGGATTAGTGGATTCATGAATTTGAGGTGGACATTGAGGTGAGCATTTCCATAAACAGAAATGAAAGGAAATGGTATTTCAGGCTGAAAAACTGGAGTGAACATGGTTGAGAAGAGACACAAACACTCACAACCTGCTCAAGGAACCGTGAGTAGACCAGAGCCTGCAGGGAAGAGGGATACACGGGGGCACCCTCCTCCTCCTCACTGGGCAGCCCAGCTCCAGAGCCAGGTCCGAAGCCTCTC
Source organism: Aplodontia rufa (assembly GCA_004027875.1). Lineage (NCBI taxonomy): Eukaryota > Metazoa > Chordata > Mammalia > Rodentia > Aplodontiidae > Aplodontia > Aplodontia rufa. Next base: position 23,782 of record PVKS010007948.1, on the reverse strand, counting down.
CACCATCCTCACTGCCTTTCTTTGTATGGTAAGGGGTGGGGTGACTGACAGTCAAGGAAGTAGCAAATGTGTCAGATCCAAAGTCATGCCGGTCTGCACCCCACTGGGCAAGCACCCAAGGGACCGCATCTCAGTGAATACTGATCTTTGTGCCGGCAGTGTTTCATTGGTCACCTCTTGGAACAATTTTCAGTATCCCCAACTTGACCTTGACTATCACATTCTGTCTCAAGCTCCGTGCTACCGACTTAAAGGCGTTGCACAGGGAGAGATGTAAGCACGAGGTCACCGGCAGGACACATTTCATCATCTCGGCCATCTTCTCAAACCAGACTAAATCCTTCCCGGCAGGGTGATGTGACTGCACCACTGTCCTCGCATAATGAGCCAGTGTAAGCCATCTCTCTTGGAAGGTCATCCTGCAGCACCGGGAGTGCCCGTGGCTGTGCAGCCTGATTGAGCAGAGAGAGATGACTCCTTGCTGCCGCCGTGTGCGCGCGATCAGAACCCAGCCAAATGACTACAAATGAAATGACAGCTCGGGCTCTTACTTGCATAGTCTCTATTTATTTTGATAGAAGAAAAACAGAATTGGTTAAATCAACTCTGGAAACAAAAAAAAAAATCATAGTTTCAATCCAATGTAATCATCAAGCCTAAACCTTTTGCCTAGTTTTATTTAACCTCTTGTTAGCCTTTTCTAAGGAATGGGACAAGAGAGGGATTCACCTGGGTTTCCAGACCTGGAAAATAAAAGAACTACAATTTACCCAACACCCAGGATGCTCTGGAAAAAATAGATGAAACCCTTCCAGATGTTCCCCTGCTCTTTCTGGGTAAACATTTTTTGAAGGAACTCTAAATATACTTGTATTTGTCCAAAACCCACTTTCTGCACAGTTCCGATGTCTACCCTGAAGGAAGAGCACAGATGGAGGTATAGAAAGAGGCACCATCAAAATGCCACATCAAACCTAAACTTCAACTGTGTTTTTTCACCTGAAACAAATATTGAAACTCGTGGAAAAGCATAGGAATGTTCTGAAAATGAAAGTTTGTCACTAAGGAGATGTAGGAGGTTGGCAGCAGCACGGCAGTGGGAAAGATTTAAGAGATGGCATCAGGCTAAAACCTGATTTTGTTCTATCAAGAATTCCATTTGATGGGCTGGAGCAATGACTCAGCAGTTGGAGCGCTTGCCTGGCATGCGCTAGGACCTGGGTTCCAACCCCAGCACCACATACACAACTAAGTGCCAGAAAAACAAAGGCCAGATGGAAAAATAAATAAAATTGATTCTCTCTCACTCTCTCTAAAAAAAAGAAAATAAAAAGAATTCCATGTGTGACCTTCATTTTCTTCCTTCTTGAGAATTTTGCAAAAATTCACAGGGAAGGACAGGTGAGCAGAATCAGAGAAGAGGCTCTGGGTTGTCATGGTAAGATGACTCTGACTCTGGGCTCCATCTCTATCCCCAATCAGTGCCATCAGTGCCTAACTCCTTTTTAGATTACTGCAGAGATCTCTTGCATTGGGATGAGTATGTGCTCCTGAACCTGAGAATGATGTGAGATTGTAGAGCAAGGTTTCTAAATAGTACACTGATCTCATCTTTATTCAAAAAATGTGTAATGGTCATAATAAAGCATGAGGGAAATATTTCCTTATTCCTCCCCTAGTTAAGCTGTCAGAAACCACTGCCAGAACCCAATACAATGTGACAGGGGTATATAATGTCTGTTGCAGAGCATTGATAATTAATGATAATGGCTTAGGTAGAATAAACTTTAAAAAGAAGTGAAACTTCAGATAATGTCAGAGTAGTATTTTCACAACACATTGAAATAATGATATAAACATTTTTCTTGCTCCTAATCTGGTCCTGCAGGTGTATTAAACAAAAGGTTTGCATCTATTGCAGACAAGTTTACATGTTCAGTAAGTGCAGAGGGTCTTGTTATTGAATCACTGAGCACACCTTTATATCATCTTGAACTTCATTAGTATATGCAATTTCTGGCAATCCATTGGTTCAGGGGAAATCTATGGACCTATTAGTTTCTATTTTTCTATAAGGTCTACTAATTTGCCTTCTTAGCTCTAATCCCTTTTGTGGTTTGGGGGCAGTCTTCTTCAAAGTGATGACATTTCTAGTTCCTTATTATAGTAAACTAAATATAAATAAATGTAGAATAGTTTCCCTTATGTCCTGGGGCTAATAAGTCATAAGTATTGGCTGAGTTACTGTAAAGAAAGGTCAAAATAAAAGCACAGCTCCCATCGTCAAGATTCTTAGGAACTACCCAGAATCAGCCAAACCTCAACAATGGAGATCATAGTCCCTGGGCTTCTAATTCTGCCAGACTTCCGAGCCCAGCTCAAGGAGTTAGGGTCTAATGATGACTTTAGAGGGAAGAGTCCACATGAAACCACTCTGATGCCAGCTGCAAGTTCCCAAAGCCATTTTCAGGTTCATCATGCCCTAGAAGGGCTCACAGAACTCACTGTGAGTATTCCCAGCTGTGATTTAGTATATGGAAAGGAAACAGATTAAAATAAGCTAAAGGAGGAGACATATGGGTCCGAGTCTCGAAGTTTCCAACCTAAAGCTTCTGTTGTCCTCAGGACACGTTACCTTCCTGGCATCCAGGTGTGACAATACACATTGAGTATTGCCAACCAGAGAAGCTCAAGCTTTGGTGTCCAGAGTCTTTGCTGCAGCTTGATTGATTTCCCATGTGGTTGAATTCCTAAGGCCCCTGCCCTAATTACAGGTTGATCTAAGACTAGCAGGTGTGGCCTATACTGCCTAAGATCTGACATGGCCAACACCCACCTTAAACAAAAATGTGCCCAATGGATGTGACCTAGTTTTGCAGAATCTCATGGCAAAGCCAGTTGTCTCTTTGGGTGGGGAAGGCTTAATTCTTGTACTACACAAGACTGAGCAGAAAGGAAGTGCTAACCTGGGCAGGGGTAGAAGGGCTAATTTGAGCACTTGGATGACTAGCCAAATACTAAGGAGCATGGAATATTCCTAAGCAACAGAACCCTCAAGGAGGACATGATAAATGCTTTTAAATATGTGCAGGGCCAGTGTGAGCAAATGGTTTAGATGTTATAAAGATATAAGTTCTGAATAAGGAAGGGCTTTCTAATAATGTTATAGAGGCTGCCCTGGGAGATGGTGAATTCCCCGAAGTTAACTATTCCAGCAGAAAGTAGATTACCTGTTTTCATAACAGTCCTTTTTTGTTTGTCTGTTTTGTTTTGTGTTTTCTTTTTGGTACTAGTAATTGAACCCGGGGTCATTTAACCACTCATTGAACCTTACTTACAGTCCTTTTTTACCTTTTATCTTGAGACAAGGTTTCACTAAGTTGCTTAGGGTATCACTGACTCGCTGATGCTGGCTTTAAACTTGTGAGCCTCCTTCCTCAGCCTCCCAACCTCTGGGATTACAGGTGTGCGCCGTGCACCACCACATCCAGCATGACAGTCCTTTTATTAGGAAATGCATAGACCACCAAGAATTTTTCTTTTAAAGAGGGAGAGAGAGAGAATCAATTTTATTTTATTTTCATCTGGCCTTTGTTTCTCCAACACTTAGTTGTGAAAATGGTGCTGGGGTTCAATCCCAGGTCTTCGTGCATGCCAAGCAAGTGCTCCAACTGCTGAGCCACCACTCCAGCCTCAACCCCCAAGAATTTTCTTCAACTCTGATAGTCACCTCACTCCATGGTTCTAAAAATGTTTTCCAAAATGTTTTTTTTTTAAGAGAGAGACGGGAGGGGAATCAGTTTTATTTATTTTTTCATCTGGCTTTTGTTTCTCTGAAACTTAATTGTGGATGTGGTGCTGGGATTTGAACCCAGGTCCTCACACTTGCCAGGCAAGCGTTCCAACCATTTAGCCGCTGCTCCAGCCCCAGTATTTTTCAATCTTGACTCAGAATCATATTCTAGAATGATTGGACTATTTATATCATAATTCTGATTATGTGAATTACCTGTAAATTTTATGATGTCATATCCAAGTGCCATGACCTTGGATGAGTGTACATTTCCTGAGAAGAACTTAGATTGACATTATCTGGAGTAATTCAGAGTCTACTAATTCTGCACAGTCATCACTAAGATGATGTTTATCCTGGCTGTAGATGAGAAGGAATGAGTTGTTGAATAAGTGAATAATGAAAAAGTTTTCTTGGAACATGTGTAATTGATGTAACTGAACCATGTTTCATAACCATGCTAGTCATCACAAGTCAGTCTTGTTAAATGGGATCAAAGCGGATTGGTTAGGATTTTAACTTGAAACCTTCTGTTAGTTATAAATTCACGTTATAGCATATACTTCTGTTATTGAGACTATTCACTGTTTATAGCTGGTATTTCTCAAGAAGTGTCCCCACCTATCATGGCACCCCAACATCCCCTGTCTGCTAGAGAAATCTCAGGACTGTATTTCTCTACCCAGGTTTCCAGTGTTGTGCAATCTCCTTTCCAGCATCTTAAAGAAGAGACCTGCTTATGCCATTTGAATCTGAAACTGAGCATAAGGCATTTTTACTTCTCTAATATATAAAAATACCATTAGGATAGCTCAGCCTGTATCACGCTTCTGGTACTTTCCCAATATCCAAAATCATTTGTGTCCTGAAATATTGGCATCCTTGAGGGGAACATGGCTGAGACAGGCTGCTTCTGCAAGACGTGTATCTTCCCCCAGGGTAGAATGTCCCTTAATATGGGGATCAGCAAGTCCTTACAAATGAACTCAAGGGGGTGACTCTTTCCCTGCGCATGTGTGTGTTTTAGTCTGTCACACATTGAATTATTTGGTCCTTGTCTGGTCCCAGCCGGCAGGAACCGGAAGGCTCTCACTCGGCGGTTGACTGGGAATGAAGTAGACCCACTGGCCCTGACTTCTCCAAGCGCTTCACTTTTCCCTTTACCGCAGCTAAAGGCCTCCAAGCGCTTCCGCCTTCTCTCTTTTAGAGGCAAGGCGTTAAAACATTACATTTAGAGTCAAGGCTATTCACATTTTCTCTTTTTTAGAGTCCAGAGTCAAGGCTATTCACATCTTCTCTTTTTTAGAGTCCCTATTCCTACTGCCGAGGCCTTTCTTCCTCTCTTACTGCCTGCATGTTAGGTTTTCTTCTTCTCTGTCTCTGCTGCTGCTGTTTCTCTGTCTCAGCTTCTTCTGCTGCTCTCCTCTGTCTCTGCCGCCGCTGCTTCTCTGACTGGTGGCTACTTCTCTGTCTCTGTATCGTTTCTGCCGCCTGCATGGGAAGGTCTCCTCTCACTAGTGTCATCTACTAGAGTCATCTATCTCTCTCTCTCCCTATGCCCGGTTATATCTGTTACAACAACCAATAGGGATACAGTGCAAACACATTCAACCAATTGCAACAAATGAGCAGCCAAATAGCCTAGTCATGCGGTCAGGCAGTTTGCTAATTACAAGCCAGCAGGGCCTCTTAGAGTTGTTTACCACCAATTCTTTTCTCTGGCATCATGTTGGGCTTAGTCTCCAACAGGTCCTGGGATATTTTCTTGGAACCAAGAAGTCAGAGACAGAATTGTCCTCATTCATTAGAGCTGGTGACTCTGTTGGTTGAAAATAGGCTTCATGGCCAGTGAAGGACCACAGAAATGCCTCCCACCTTGTTCAGGAGTATTGGGCCATAGGCATAGCATCTTAGGTTGGCCTCAGGGAGTCATTGCCAACCTTTCAGGGGACAATAGAAAAGGAGGTTCACAGAAAAATAGGATGTAAATAGGAGGGACATAGTGTCAGTGGGACAGAGGGCATGGAGTACGCTTGCATGGCCAAATATACTTCAAGGTTGTGTTTTATCCTGTTTTGGCCTTCTTTTCCATGGCTTTCCTTCTCTTCACTCTATGTCTCTTTCTGCTGGTTAGCGGGTAGATGCAGAGGCTTGGGAGTGAAGATTGGGAGCTAGAACTCTCAGAGCTGACCGGATCTCTGCTTTCTTGCCCTGCCTTTCCACTCGCTGTCTGGGGCTCTGCAGCAGGGCCTGTGGTTTACAGGTGAAGTAGGACGGGAATAGTTACTGGAATGCAGTGCACTCACAGGGTTCCATCTCTAAGAATGTGAGCAACACAGGTACTTTCTTAGCATTGCTATCTTGACTGAATATCAAGCACACATGAGAGTTTTGTGTATGTAGTTTCCATTCTTGACGACTTTTTTCATTCTTGACTGTTGATGACATAGTGCTTAAAAAAATTATTTTTAACAGCAAAATCACTATCCCCTTAGAGAAAGAGAGGAAGAGATGTATACGCTGGGGTATACGTGTGTGATTTATTTGCCTCTTTCTTGCTGCCTGTGGGAATCTCTCCCTTACAATTTATACTGGAGCATAATTGGTTTTCTGGATTAACGAGGCTCCTTTTTCTCAACGATTTAGGAAGTGATGAATGTGAAGAGACAGTCACGTCTTGCTGTCTTCTGTGGTGTTGTGTTTGTACTGAAGGAGGTGCATTTTCTTGTGAAGTTACCTGACCAGCCTTGCATGTGACTTTGAACATCTTATTCACTGGCATCCGGTCACTATCTCCCCAGGTGCACCTCTCTCCAGGATTAGAAAATAATGCGCTAATTGCAGACCATCCAGGAAGGGGCTGGACTTCTTACAGTTGTGTTGTGAGTGTTTGGAGGACCTAAAGAAAAAAAAATCAGTGCCTTTCATGTAGAAGAATCCCAGCCAGTGAAGGAGGCAGAGCTAGGCTACAGTCATAGAGGTCCGAGATTTCTCTAGCAGACAGGGGATGTTGGGGTGCAGTGATAGGTGTCCTGTCCTTACCACATCTTATTTTACATTTGTTCCTCCATTATTAGCTTTAAAATTCTTTATTATCATTAAAATCAATGTTATTATGTATATTTAAGTTATACAACATGGTGTTATGAAACAGATGGTAAATAAACATATTAGTGGTTATTATAGTGAAACAAATTAACATCCATTATCTTGCAGTTACCCATTCTCCCCACCCCAACCCTCCATTGCAGAAGCAGTTATAATCTACTCATTTAGCAAAAACCCTGAATACAATGCACTCTTCTTAACTACAGTCCTCACCTTGTACATTAAATCTTTAGACTTGTTCATTCCTATAAATCTGCTACTTTATAGCCTTCCCTTACCCACCCTACCCACCCTGTCCTGGTAGTCACTGTTCCATTCTCTTTCTCTGTATGTTTGACTTATTTTTTTAGACTCCATATATAAGTAATGTTTTCTGTGTTTGGCTTATTTAACTTAGTATAATGTCCTCCACTCCATTCATGTTGTGACAAACGACAAGATTATCTCCCTTTTTAAGGCTAATATTCTGTTGTATAAAACACCAGTTTCTTTATCTGTTAATTTGTTGACAGACACCTAACTATTTCCACATCTTGGGTATTGCAAATAATGCTGCAGTGGACATGGGAGAGAGGGTATCTTCACAAGGAGGTGATTTAATTTGCTTTGAGTATATACCCAGAAGAGGGATTCTAGGCCACATGGTAATTCTTTTAATGCCTTTAGGAACTCCTATATGGCTTTGCCTGACGTTTGCACCAGTCTACCAACAAGACAGGAGGATTCCCTTTTCTCCAAAGTCTTGCAAACACTTGACATCTCCTCTTTTTGCCAATAGTTATCCAAACAAGCATGGGATGATAGCACAGGTTATCAGTTCCCTACCGAGCAGTGATCTCCCTAGGGGATCAAAGCAGGGGTTCCCTGAGGAACAGGGCACTGCTTCAGTTTTGGTGTTGAGGGGCATGACTGCTGTGGGTGATCAAGCACCATTTTCCTGGGAGGCAGGACTTCAAGTCTGCTCAGATCCAAGGGAGTAGGGCACAACAGTGACTAGGAAGGGTGAATAGAGTGGCTCCAAGCTGCTTGCTCCCCCAAGAGACTGTAGCAACAGCCGGGCTTGGGGATGGCAGGCCATCAGATGGGGGTGGTAGATGAATAGCCTTAGAGATAGAGAGGTGCAGTGGGCCCTTTCCCTCAGACCAGGACAGACTCCAGCAGTGGAAGTAGTGTTCTGGCTCCACAGTGGTACAGTTCCTTGGCAGCACTGGCACAGAGGGTGACCCACGGTGTTGGCTCCTTTATCTGGGGATAGACCAATTGCATGGACTCCAGGAAGCTCCCTGAACAGGGCTTGTGAGGACTGCAGGAGTCCCCAGTGGCAGAGACTTGGTGACCATGGAGTAATAGGGGCAGAAACTCTTGCCTACCTTTTCTCTGCAGGGAGAAGTCCCTCCTGGTTCCAAGTTGATCCTGACCAAGAGGTGGAGTGCGGGAGGCCAGGAGTTTCCTTCCTCCAAGTGGTCATCCTGGTTTCTGTGCTCTACAGAGTTTCTGCTACTCCTTTTTATTATTATTATTATTAAAGAAAGAGGGACAGTGAGAGAGAGAGAAAGTGAGAAACAATTTTCATTTAGTTTTTCATGTGGCTTTTGTTGCTCCGAGACTTCGTTTTGTACGTGGTGCTGGGGTTTGAACTCGAGTACTCACACTTGCTGGGCAAGCACCATAACTGCCCTCCAACCCCCTCTGCTACTCTTTTGACATACTCCAACATTCTTTAGTCACTTACATAAGAAAATGTAATTCTTTGTTTGTGGCTTCGGCCATCTACTTGGGGGCACAAGCACAAGGAGCTTCTAGTCAGCCATCTTGCTGATGCTACTTAACATTTGCTTTTAACAGATGGTACCATAATGAGTTTTTACACATCCATTTCTCTTACTGGATAATGGGCTCCTTGAGTATAGTCCAAGCTCACTTACCTGAGTCAGTGCTTGATAAATGCTTCTAGAATGAGGAAGTGCACGCACTAATGAGCTAATTAATTGAGTGAGCATGAGCACCCTCACAGCCCTTTTGGAAGGACCGACTGCTGCTGCAGGCAGTAGGAAGTGATTTGAGCCACTATCAATGACTGTGGCCTGGTCCTTGAGTGATTCCAAAACCCAGACACCCATTCCTCTTTGCCTATTTCTGTGGAATTGGCTTTAGCTGTGCCTCCATGAAACATTTGACCTAAAAATGGTACAACACACAGTTGAATACATTATTGAGCTGTGAGGAAATTAAGGCACACCTTCATTCTCTGATTGATGATTCTGTGTCTGGAACAACACCACACATGCTATTACTCTAGAGCAAGGGTCAGAGAATCTTTTCTATAAAGGACCAGATAGTAAAAATATTTTACTTTATGGGTCCTGTTACAACCACTTAATCCTTGTAGTATCAAAGCAGCCACAGACAATATGTAAACAACCAGGTGCATCTGTATTGCAATAAAACTTTATTTATAAGACTAGGCAGTGGGTCAGATTTGGCTCACGTGGCCCTAGTTTGTTGGCCTCTGTTCTGGAGTGCTACATTCTGTCTCATGTTGTTTTAAAAGCATTATTAATTAGGGCTGGAGAGTGGAGAGATGGTTCAGTGGTAGAGCACTCACTTGGCATGTGTGAGGGCCTGGGTTCAAGCCCCAGCACCACATACCCAGCTAAGTGTTGGAAGAACACAAACTAGGTGAAAAATAAAAAAATAAAATTAAGTCTCTCTCTCAAAAATTATTAATTTTTTATTAATTTTTATTATTAATAATAATTATTATTAATTAAATATGTTTACTGGCTGGGAGTATCTCATAGGGAGAGAATTTGCCTAATACATGTGAGGCCCTGGGTTTGATCCTCAGCACACAAAGTGAAAATATGTTGATTGTCCTGTTCTTTTTCTGTCATTTCCTTGTGTCCAATGAAAGTGTTGACTTATTTTGAATAGCAGATTTTTTTTAAAAAATCATTTTAAAAGACCTATGTGGTCAGGTTGGGCAGGAGGTGGCTACTTAAAGGAATGGCATGGTCCTTCTCCAGACCCCAGTCAGCTCTGCTGGTAACCAGTCCTTTGATGCTCCTGCGCAACCTCCACACCCAGGGCCCCTCTCACATGACCCCAAAACTCTGCCTCCATTTAACCAGTCTGGCATTGGGTCAAGACTGGCCAGCAGCCCTGCCTTTCTCTTCCTCTCACTTCAATCTTGATGCACAGGTGTGAATTGACCTTATGGTGACCATAGAAACTCACCAGAACCTCTTTAGTTCCCTCCCGAATACGCTTAATTTGACTCACAGCCTGGAGTTCTCTGCCCCTTCCTTCACTGCCCTTTCTCACTCACTTGGTTATCTTTGTTTCAAGTTAAAGGATCATCATGAGGTTGAAAGCTTTCTATGTCTTAGAGTCTAGATTGGCCCATGTGAAAAAGTCTGGCTGACAGTTTTACTGGCTTTCTTTCAACAAGGAGTGAAAATGCTGGTTGCCAAGCAACACATATGCCATGGCTCCTTCCAACTATGTGGGGTTAAAACACACAGCCGGAAACATTGCCTATGTGATCATATCATGAACGGGGATCATGTGGAACAGGCGAGCAAGCAGTTTGATAGAACAACATTATATCTTGTCATCTGGACTTTGGTATCTTTCCCTGGAGACTTCCACAGGGTCACACAAAGAGTAGACCTTCAGCCAGGTGCAAGTGATCAACGGATTTATCACGAAGAATGCCATGGGATAATCACTCAACACCGTTGATAGATTCCATATTTGCAAAGTTTTCTATCAGATAAAATTTTTTTTTGGAATTCTTGAACAATACTCACGGGACTTTCACAATCATTTCAGGACGCGCAGAGGGCTGGGAACTTTGAGTCCCTGGCACACGTTCCTAGTTGAGTTGGAACGAGGTGCTGCTGTGCCTGCCTGGGTCCACTCTCCTGTTTTAACAGTGTGTGTTTGGGGTCTACTGCTCCGTGGTGTTTGTTTCATTTTGCCTTTTTGTGGATTTTGATGGTGATTTCACTGTTGACAGCGATCCTCCTGTGTGGTGCTGAAGTGTTGTCTAATGTAACAGAGGGCAAGAAGGCTGTGATGTGCCTTGTGGACAAACACATATGTTAGATAAGCTTCATTCAGGCCTGAGTTACGGTGCCATTGGCTGCAAGTTCAACATTAATGAATCAGTAACGCAGGACATTCAGAGAAAGGAAGAAGAAATTCACTGCGTGTTTGTGAGGCCACTCTAGAAGGCGCTAAGGCGACACCCACAGCACATGATGAAGCTATAGACTTGGCGGGAAAGTGGCTCACTTTGCAGATTCAGGAGATGATGAACAATTATGGGGAAAAAAAAACCTGTAGACAGTATTGTTTTGAAACCAAAAGTAAAAAAACTCTACGGTCATGTTACTCAGGTTCAGGAAATTATTGAACCCTTCTTTGCTAGTGATAATAATAAAACAAAGTTCACTAGTGATAATAATAATAAAACAAAGTAATGCTGCATGTTTTATTATTTATAAAAATGATATTAAATAAGTTATCTTTCAACAAAAACACATATGAAACAAAGTTGGGTGTTAACCAATTGATGAATCTGTTGTGACCAGATCCTCACTGGAGACTCACTGAACTTCACATTTTCCCCAAAGCCAAGCACAATTATTCCCTAATTCAGTGTTTGCGGGTACTTTATAGAACCTATGTGATCCCAACTAACACAAGTGGAATCCGCCTTCTACTTTCCACATTGAAGACGAGACCTAGGCGCACTATCTTTGCTAGGAAGAAACTCAACCTCCCCATCGCATGGCTGTGTCCACGACATCCCTCCTGGATACACTTGGAAGGGAGTTCAACGTGTGCAGCCAGCCCTCAGCTTCCTCAATGCCCCCCTTCCTGCTCTTTCCACCACTTTTGTCCTTGATTATTTTGCTAAATGGAAGCCCATTTATAAATTGCCCTGGTCCTGAGCTGTTGTGAGTCCAACATCCCCGGATGGACACCTTAACTGGTCTCAGATGGGGAGGAAAAACTATCCCACCGCAGTCTCTCCTCCCTGAAACTGGATGCAGGTCACATATGAAATGGCCTCTTGTCTGCCAACAGTGGCCGGCATCTCCCACAGACTGCTGAGCTGGACTGTCCTTCCCTGGGGGCTCAGACGTGCAGATGAACTGCTCTCATCAAGCATTACAAACACATCACAGAGATATGAACACGGCATGGGAAACACAGAGTGGGCCTCAGCCTTCCAGCAGGGGATGCTCCAGAGATGAAGTGACACTTGGCAGTGATTGCCAGGACAAACGCTGCTGATGAAGTGAGCGGAGGCCTTTTAAAAGCAAGGTAGAAGAAAATCTGCTGGGACAAGTACAGGAACAGAGAAAACATGAGCCATTACTCTAAGATAAATTTTTTTTTTTAAGAAAGAGGGGGGCTGGAGCGGTGGCTCAGCGGTTTCAGTGCTTGCCTGGCAAGTGCAAGGACCCGGGTTCAAACCCCAGCACCACTTACACAACTAAGTGTTAGAGCAACGAAAGCCATGTGAAAAACTAAATAAAGTTGTTTCTCCCTTTCTCTGTCTCTCTCTCTCACTGTCCCTCTCTCTTTTAAAAAAAGAAAAGAAAGAGAGAACAGTGAGAGAGAGAGAGAATCAATTTTATTTAGTTTTCCATGTGACTTTTGGTGCTCTGACACTTCGTTGTGTACGTGGTACATGGTGCTAGGGTTTGAACTCACGTACTCACTCATGCCAGGCAAGCGCTGTAACAGCTGAGCCACCGCTCCAGCCCCTAGGACAATTCTTAAAGTGCCCAGAAACACCATCTGTAAATCCTGGGCCTCATTATCACCACTCTGGACATTGGCCCCACACAGGAACTGCAAAGTTCCCAGAAGAGGCCTTTCTAGAAAATTCTTTCAGTTGCTGAGCAAGTGAGTATTTGGACCCATGTCTGTGTTTCTACAATTATCAGGAATATGAATATTTTTTCTTTCATTGCTACTATTTGCAAATATGAGCGTTAAGAGACAATGACAATAAAGTGGCTGTAGCTCCTTGCAAAATCATTTTGCATGTATCATAAACATATAGATCTCCAATACATGTTCACAGCAGGGACTGCCTATGTGCACAAACTTGCAGAGAAGGGTCGTGTATGCAGATAGCGTGCTGGTCCCTGATTGCACAGCCACTTTCTCTTGATCCCTTCTTCCCATTTCTATTCCCAGGCCTCATTACGTGAGATGTCATATGCACACACACAGACATACAGGAACACCCCATTGCTGCCAGGACAGAAGTGCCCAGGGAGGTGTTTGCATGAATTTCATCTTTGGACTTAGAAGCACTTGCTCAGCTGCCAACCACAAATAGCCCCATGCTGGAAAATGATGCTAATTGGTGTGCCATTAAAAAAAAGGAAAAAAATACCACCCACAACAAAATAGCCGTGTACAGACCTGAAGTCCTACCCTGACAGCCAATGTGAAGCATGGCCCACTAATGCAGCCTTAATTCACTTTGTTTGGCAGAGAGAGCAAGCTCACCATGCTGCTTCGGGAGTCTCTGGGGAACATGAACTGTCGCACCACCATGATCGCTCACATCTCTGCCGCAGCCGGGAACTACGCAGAAACCCTGTCTACCATCCAGATTGCTTCCAGGGTCTTGAGGATGAAGAAGAAGAAGACGAAGGTAAGGAACTCACAGAGGGTGCAGAGGGTATAGGAGCTTTTGGAGCCTTGCCCCTGGACTGAGTCAGAGAGAGCCAGAGATACTGCTGATCCCCAAACCAGGGGGCCCGTGAAAGCATCACTGCTGTGGTGCCCACCTGGGGACAGGGAAACCCTCCAGCTGACACAGGAGAAAGCCAAGTCCTCTCCCCATGGCTGGTGCAGTCCCAGGGCATCCAGCCTGACCCTGACAGCGAGCACTTGGTATGCTTAAATAGTACAAATGGATTGCTACTTGAGATGAAAAATGCTGGAGGAATGGGAATTATTCAGTTTTTCTCTTGCCTGTCTGGGTCCTAGGTAAATGAAAACTATGTCCTTCAATGAATTGACTCCAAAGACGGTTATTAACTCCTTGCTCACATGGCCCTACTGCCCACCCTCGTGTCCAGGAGTCATTTTCTGGCTGATGGGTGTGTCATGCTAATTCAGTGTTTCTGCATGATGCTGAGTCTGCTAGTTACCTTCTTCTGGCGAAAGCAAATCAGGGACAGTGTAGCATGACATGAATGCTTGACAGGCCCCTGGTAGCTGTGGTAACTCAGATCCAGAGCCAGCTGATAATGTGGAAGAGAGCTTTTTTTCCTTCTCCTTCATGTACTTTTTAGGGGGGATGGGTATAAAGCAGGATTTTGCAACCAGTGTTCTGTGGCACAGGAATAGCCCTTACAAGGTCAGAAGGGGACTGGATGAGTCTCCTTTCCTGAGCAGGCACTGATTCCTCAGTGTGCCAAATGGGGAGGGATAATCCTGAGCAATGAAGTCTTGCTGTGGAATATTGGGCACTCTGGCCTGGCCCACCAGAGTCCCTATGTGGGAGACCAACCAGGGTGATTTTGAATAGCCCATGTTGAGTCACTGGCTTCTACCATTGACCACACGATGTCAGGCTCCCTGGCAGAACTGTCTCAGAAGGGCCACCATGTTGACTGTTCTCTCATTCATAGTACACATCGAGCTCCTCTGGGGGAGAAAGCTCCTGCGAGGAAGGCAGAATGCGCAGACCCACCCAGCTGAGACCCTTTCACACCCGGGCCACGGTGGACCCTGACTTCCCCATCGCACATCTGTCCAGTGACCCCGACTACTCCTCCAGCAGCGAGCAGTCCTGTGACACTGTCATCTACATTGGGCCTAACGGCACAGCCCTCTCTGACAAGGAGCTCACCGACAACGAGGGCCCCCCAGACTTTGTCCCCATTGTGCCAGCCCTGCAGAAGACCAGAGGTGACAGCCGGCCCACAGAGGCAGGAGAGGCAGCAGCCTGCAAATCAGAAAGGGACTGCTTAAAGTGCAACACATTTGCAGAGCTGCAAGAGAGACTAGACTGCATTGATGGCAGCGAGGAGCCCAGTAAGTTCCCTTTCGAAGAGCTGCCTGTCCAGTTTGGGGCAGAGCAGGCAGGCAAATGCCCCTCGTTAAGCCAAGCAGCTGGAGCAAACACACTTTCTGAGTCCGATAAAGAAGATAATGGATCAGATGACCAGCTGATGGATCAGGAAGGCACAGACACCCTGGCATCTAAGATGCAAAGAAATCAGTCCCCTGTGCCTGCTATCGCACACAACAGCAGCCCCACCCCAGCCTCACCCCGGAGCATCCCGGGCAGCAGCGGCCAGCACAGCGCTTCCCAGCTGGTGCAGAGCCCCAGCCTCCAGAGCAGCCGGGAGAGTCTGAACTCCTGTGGCTTCACAGAAGGCAAGCCCAGGCCCATGGGCTCTCCCCGGCTGGGCATCGCCAGCCTGTCCAAGACCTCAGAGTACAAACCGCCCAGCTCTCCTTCCCAGAGATGCAAAGTCTACACCCAGAAGGGGGTCCTGCCAACCTCTGCCCCACCGCCATCCCTGAGCAAGGATTCTGGCATGGTCTCTAGCGAGTCCTTGCTGCAGCCTGAGGTACGTACACCCCCGGTTGGAATGAGCCCCCAGGTTTTGAAGAAATCTATGTCTGCTGGGAGTGAGGAGTTCCCAGAAACCCCCATTGAGGATGAGCATCAGGCAGCATCCTCTCCAGACCCCAAGAAGGAGATCCTGAGCACCACAATGGTGACCGTACAGCAGCCGTTGGAGCTGAACGGGGAGGATGAGCTGGTGTTCACGCTGGTGGAGGAACTGACCATCAGCGGGGTCCTGGACAGTGGCCGCCCCACCAGCATCATCAGCTTCAACAGCGACTGCTCCGTGCAGGCCTTAGCCTCAGGCTCCCGGCCTGTCAGCATCATCAGCAGCATCAGCGAGGACCTGGAGGGCTACTCCAGCATGGCTCCAGTCTCCGAGGTGAGCATCACGCAGTTCTTGCCCCTCCCGAAGCTGAGCCTGGATGAGAAGGCCCGGGAGGCAGGCAGCAGGCGATCCTCTATCAGCTCCTGGCTGAGCGAGATGAGCGCAGGCAGTGATGGTGAGCAATCATGCCACAGTTTCATAGCTCAGACATGTTTTGGGCATGGGGAAGCCATGGCGGAACCTCCGGCCTCAGAGTTTGTCAGCAGCATCCAGAACACTGCTGTGGTGTGCAGAGAAAAGCCCAAGGTGGGCCCTGACAACCTGCTCATCTTGTCCGAGGTGGGGGAAGACTCTTTCAACAAAGCCACCCCCATCAAAAGCTGTAAAATATCCACACTGGGCAAGGCCATGGTCACAATCTCCAATACAGCCAATCTGGGCAGTTGTGAAGGGTACATCCCCATGAAGACCAACATCACAGTTTACCCCTGCATTGCCATGAGCCCTCGGAATGTACAAGAGCCTGAGGCTTCTACTGCTGCCTCCAAAGCAGCCCCCAGAGCAACCCAGTCCCAGGAGAATAAAGAAAATAGTACAAAGAAAGAGCTGAAATTTGAGGACCCTTGGCTAAAACGAGAAGAGGAGGTGAAAAAGGAGAATGCTTTTACCAGTGAAGAGGGGATTCGGTATGAGACTGCCACAGGCCCCACAAAGCCTGAGATCAGACAGGAACAAGAACAGGATAGGAAACCGAGCCCAGGAGACAGGCTCAGCTGCAGCAGTGGAGAAGTATCTGCCTCTCCAGTGACCGACAACTTCAAGAGGGTTGTGGATGGCTGTGAGATGGCTCTGCCTGGTTTAGTGGCCCAGAGCCCAGTGCATTCCAGCAAAAGCCTGAAGTCCAGCAGCCTTCCTAGGGCATTTCAGAAAGCCAGCAGACACGAGGAGCTGGACAGCCTCTTTTACCACTGTGCTGCTGACACCAATGGCATGGGCACAGCCTTGGGCACCCAGCCTTCTAAGGCAACCCTGGAGCGCAAGGTGGCTTCACCCAAGCATTGTGTCCTTGCTCGGCCCAAAGGGACTCCTCCTCTGCCTCCTGTCCGCAAGTCCAGCTTGGACCAGAAGAACCGGGCCAGCCCCCAGCACAGTGCCAGCAGCAGCAGCACCAGCAGCCCCTTGAACCAGCCAGCCACCTTACTGGCCAGTTTCCCCCCTGATGAGCCCAGCAGCAAGGTGAAGGACACCAGTAGCAGCAGCAAGCTCTTCAGCGCCAAACTGGAGCAGCTGGCCAGCAGAACCAACTCCCTTGGCAGGACACCAGTCAGCCACTATGAATGCCTCTCGCTGGAGAGGGCCGAGAGCCTGTCCTCCATGAGCTCGAGGCTACACGCCGGCAAAGACAGCACCATGCCCCGCGCTGGCAGGAGCCTGGGCCGCAGCAGCGCGGGGGCCTCGCCACCCAGCTGCAGCGCCACCCAGTCAGCAGGGGCCTCGCCCAAGGCCAACCAGTCCAAGATCTCAGCTGTGAGCAAGCTCCTCCTGGCCAGCCCCAAGGCCCGCAGCCTGGCCACCCCCACCACCAAAACCCTCAGCTTCTCCACCAAGTCTCTGCCACAGTCGGTGGGCCAGAGCTCCAACTTGCCCCCCAGCGGGAAGCACATGTCCTGGTCCACCCAGTCGCTCAGCAGGAACCGAAGCTCGGGACTGGCTTCCAAACTGCCGCTGCGAGCGGTCAATGGGCGCGTCTCGGAGCTGCTGCAGGGGAGCGCGGGCGCGCGGGGCTTGCAGGTGCGGGCCGGGCCCGAGGCGGAGGAGCGCGCCGGGGCCCCTGCCGAGGACAAGCCGGCCGCCGCGCCCCTGCTGCCCTCGCCCTACAGCAAGATCACCCCGCCGCGGAAGCCGCACCGCTGCAGCAGCGGGCATGGCAGTGACAACAGCAGCGTGCTGAGCGGGGAGCTCCCGCCGGCCATGGGCAAGACCGCCCTGTTCTACCACAGCGGCGGCAGCAGCGGCTACGAGAGCATGATGAGGGACAGCGAGGCCACCGGCAGCGCATCCTCGGCCCAGGACTCCATGAGCGAGAACAGCAGCTCCGTGGGCGGCAGGTGCCGCAGCCTGAAGACCCCAAAGAAACGGTCCAATTCAGGTAGGCGCCAGGGGACCGGGAGGGTGAAGGGCAGGCGTGCTGCGCTGCGGGGCCTTGGCTCCTCTGCCCTGTGATGAGGGGACCTCTGGGCCCTGGGGATTGAGGCCTGGTGCCTCCTCGCCAGTATCCTGACACCTCTAGGCCTCGGCTAGGGACAGACGCGTGGAAGGCTTCACCTAAAAACCTGTGGTCTTGGGTGCAATTGCCCCTTGCTCCTCAGCAGAGGGAAAGGCCAGGGTGCTGGATGCCCCAGAGCACTGCCCCACACCGCTAGCAAGGATGGACAGCCGGGAGCTCTTCCTCCATTGCTTGTCCTCACCCGGAGGCCCATATTGCTTTTTAGAGGCCTCTGAGGGATCAGGGGAGGGCACCTGACCTCATGGTACCCAATGACCTAATGACTAGAGAAGCTTGTATGTGTGGCTTCCAAGACCCTGGCAGCTTCTCTCAGGGATGGAGCGCAGTTTGTTTCATTGATGGTGCAATGGGAACGGCTCTTCCTCCACTGCCACCCGGACTTGCTGGTGGGCAGTCAGGTATGCACAGCAGCCCCAGGGGCTGCCCTGTCTCTCCTGTCCACACACAGTGCCACACAATATAGACACCCTGCCACTGTGGTGGCTGGCCTGCTTTTGGAGGTAGCCTTTGCCATCTCCAGGAATCTGCACATAGTCCAGAACTCATATGTAAAACTAGTGGCATGTTCATTGGAGTTCAGGAGGACACAAGGCAATAAGTTACGATATCCAAGGACAAGAGGACTGAGGTATCAGGCGGGGTGGGTGAGATAAAGGACAGGAAGGAGAGAGGGAGGCAGGGACACAGAGCAAAAGGTACTAGGAATAACTTAAGATACTGGCAAATTTTGCCTTGGAATCATTTCTATTCTTCAATGAAAGAAGGAAACTGCTCACTCAGTTTTTAGCCTAAACACACACACACACACACACACACACACACACACACACACCAGCCATACATGGGGGGAGCAGGGGGTCTGTCCTCTGCTCCCCTGCCACCCTGCTGTGGAATTCTAGGCTCTCCAGAAGCCACTGCCATGCAGAATATTGGTGCCAGCAGTCTGTTTGGGATTAGAGGATGGGGTGATGGTCAGAAGTGGGGTTCCTTTCCTACTGCTCCAGCTGCTGCTGCAGCGCCTGCCCAACAGGCTTTTTCTACCTATCATGCCATTGCTTTTCCCTCTTCCCCCCCTTCTAGTGAGTTCCAGCTCTGGAATTTTCCAGCCCAGATGTGAAGACTCTGAGCAGTGCACATCATAAACCATTTGTCTTCCTCAAATCAAAGAAATTGTCCTTAAGGGACCATGCATTCATGCAGTTTTATATCCCCAGATGCCATGTTGTACACAGCCCCAGCAGCCAACTGCACCCCATCACAGGTCCCAGAACGCGGCTAAGAGGATGTTGCATTCTGAGCATGTTCAGGAAGCCTCGAGGCTGTCAGCACCTTGACATCTTTATTTCCCAGTGGCGTGCGTTCCAGTGTCTGATGCACTTGAGCTGCGCTCTGCTTCACCCCCACCACCTCAGCAGCAGACTTGGGAGCAGAACCTCATCTAAGACAAGTTGGAAGTGACAAATCAGCTGCTGGGTCCTATTCTCAGGGTCCAGAGCATTGAAATGTGTTGATATTAGTCATTGAAAACAGCAGTTTATCTGTGCCACAGTCTTTGCAGGGGTATTCTGCTGGCCTCCCCAGGACCTGGTTGACAAGCCTTGTTACTGCAGCCTTCCCAGTGTTGGTCTTCAAATCCAGATGATTGCATGACGTTTGCTATGTGGTCTCCTGTGTTTTAGTGTTAGAGTGCTTTTATGTGCTCTCATTTAGCACCTTGAATTGTTATTTCACTTTTAAGACTTTAATTTATTGGCTTGGCTGTTATAGTGGAATAAGGAGGAGGAAAAAATTGTGGGAAAACACAAATGTGCAAAACAGCCCCTTGGAGACCAGGAGCACGTTCTGCACATGTCCTTGCTCAGGGCTGAGTCCTTTCATAGCTGCTGTCCTCCGAGGGTCTCTTTTTAGGTAAGGCCTTTGGAGGGAAATGGTATGAAATTAAAATGCCACGGTAGGTGCTCGAGATGGGATTTAATAGGCAGCGCCCCGAGCGTCAGACCTCTGTGATCTGCTGCCGTAGATCCAGGGCCCCATGATGGATATGGCAGTGGAGTGGAGCTCGTTTCAGGTTAGGTGACCTTGTCTCGCTTGTTTATGATTATTATTAAGAGAAATGCTGGCTGTCAGATGTGATCAGCATAAATCAAAAGCAACTTCGTTAAGAGAGGCTATAAAACTCCTCAAAGGAAATTCCTAAGTAGATGGCTAGAGTTTACAATTATGGGAGATGAGACAGGCAGTTATCTTTTATTTGAGATGGCTTTTGAATTTGGAAGATTTTAATGCATTGGTTATTTGCTTAGCAAAAAGGAACTAGAATTATATTGCTGGGAAAATAGCAGTGAGTGCTCTGATTTCATTGTGATGCATGTAATGGTAGAAACCATCAAACATCACCACAGTTCATTATTCCAGCCTCATTCCTGGAGATCAATGTTAGCAAAAAGTGCACAGAATCAGGCTTATTCCAGTGGTCATTGTGTGGAATGGTGCAGTGAGAAGATTAAGTAGGGGACATGGGATCCTGCTGTATGACCTTTTGGAAATGAATGACCTCTCTGGGCTTCAGATTTCTCATGTACAAGTAAAGTAAAGGATTTGGATGATAATTACCATGTATTGTCTGCTGCCCACAAAAAGTACTGTTGGTAATATGACATGCTTTTCATAAGATCCCATTGTTCCTGGACTTTATTTTTGGTTGCTACATACGTTAGTTTTCCATGACTATAACAAAATGCCCAAGGCAATTAACTTAAAAAGAGGAAAGGTACATTTGTTATTGTGGTTTCAGAGGTTTCAGTGCCTGATCAGTTGGACCTGTTGCTTTTGGGCCTGTGGGAAGGCAGCACACCATAGTGGGGTAGGGGGTTTGCAGAATGTGTGATGGAGCAAAGTCACTAACCTCATGGTGGCCAGGAAGCAAAAAGAAAGAAAGAAACTGGATTCCCACCCAGGACCCAGGACCTCCCACTAGGCTCCTAAAGATTCCACCAACTCCCAGTAGTGCCATAGGCTGGGGACCAAGCCCATAACATATGGGCTTTGGGGTTACACCCAAAATTAAACTACAGCACCTGTTAAGCATTAATCAGACGTGCTCTACATTCCTAGAGCTCTGTGATACAGAAGGCTCCCGTGAGGGGAGGGGCGCAGCAGCACAGAGTGCAAGGTGGCTGTAAGAAGTTTGTAATTTAATTAGAGAGAAAGGAGGGGAAGCATGATTCGACAGTGGGCGAGGCACACTGTTGACTGTGCCCTGTGTGATCGGGGAGTGCTGACATAAAGGTACTGTTATGGTTGGAATGTGAGGTGTCCCCAAAATCTCACATGTGACAACGCAGGAAGGCTGAGGTGAAATGAATGGGTTGTGAGAGCCTTAACCCAATCAGTGAGTTAATCCCCGATAGGGATCAACTGGCAACCGTAGGCGGGCAGGGTGCGGCGGGAGGAGTGGGTCGTTGGGGGCGTGCCTTTGGGGTGTATATTTTGTATCTGGCCTGGAGTTTCTCTCCCTGCTTCCTGGAGCCGTGTCTTAACCCCCTGCCCTCTGCCACACTCTTCAGCTGTGGTACCCTACTTCGCCTCCAGCCCCACAGAATGCAGCAAGCCTTCTTCTATGGACTAAGACCTCTGAAACCGTGAGCCCCCAAATGAACTTGTCCTCCTGAAATTATTCTTGTTGGGTCTTTTAGTCGCAGCAATGCAAAAGCTGACTGAAATAGGCATCAAGCTTGTGAAGGCAGGACCCGTGAGTCAGAGCACTGGGGGAAGGCTGCAGGGGAGTATCGGGCCGGGCCTGCTCTCGAAGGCTGCTGCTGTGTGCACAGGCAGAAGGCGGGGAAGGCACAGGAGGCGGAGACAGTTATGGGAGTCCAGGCTCAGAAGAGCAGGATCATGGCCTGTGGGCAAGAGAGTGAATTAATTCCAGAAGGGGAATATTCTTTTTTTTTTTTTTTAAGAGAGAGACAGAGTCAACTTTATTTAGTTTTTCATGTGGCTTTTGTTACTCAGATACTTTGTTGTGCATGTGGTGCTGGGGTTTGAACCTGCGTCCTCGCGCATGCCAGGCAAGCGCCATAACCGCTGAGCCACCGCTCCAGCCCCAAAGAAAGGGGATATTCTTAATGAGTGTCGTGAGAGACTACAAAATGTAAACCCAGCTTAAGTTATTCGTTGAACATCCAGGAACTTTCAATAAAAGTGCACTTTATCTTATATTCTATATCGTTCTCTAGAACTAGAATAAGAATACACAGTGTTATTGTAATTGTGGTAGGCAGTCATTATGGATTTTCATTGACCCTTGCACAGTTCCTAGCCAGCCCCTCTGTGGTCAGTGACATGAACTTGCACATAGCCCATAGCTGTGAATTAGAGTAACAACCAGCCCAAGTGGGGAGAAAATGTCTGTCCCGGCAGAAGGCGTGTGGCTTGCGAAGAGGATGTAAATTGGCGGTGTGCAGCGTGTGCCTTGGTAGCACCAGCTAAGACCCGGTCCTAACACGACCACTTCCCTCTTGAATCACACCTCGCTTATCATGTGGACCCTTTCCAGAGCCTCTTTATCTTTTTCCTCTGCTCCTTGCATTTCACCAGGGCCTTTTGGCTTCTTTCTCTTGGGCTGGGTGGGAAGGCTGAGAATTGGATGGACATCTTGTTCTGAATGAAGCTCATTCCCGCTCCAGGGAGGCCTGGGCCTGCTGTGGCCCAGCATCCTGAAAGCTCCGGGTGAGGGAGGGTCTACCCAAAGAGAAGCTGCCCCAGGAAAGCCTGTTGGTTCCGAGATACACCCAGGCCTTGACCTGACCGGACATGAGCTTCTGCCTGGTACCCAGCATCAAGCAGGGACAGGTTACCATTGGATACCACTGACTGATCCATCCACTGGTTGGTTGGTTGGCAGCATAATCCTAAAATTTGGTTCATATCTCTTTTCAATGCATTTCTCTTATCTTGTCCTATTGGTGATAAGTGCTTGAAATGTTGAGTCTAGTCTCCTAATATCCTTTGTCAAAAAAGCACCAAACACGTGTCTTCCCTTCTCTTGGTGTTGAATACACATTGCCGACTGATGGGCCCATCCTGAGGGTTGTGATTTGCCACCTGAAGTGAATTGAGCTCCCGGGATCCCGGGTTCAGTTCACAGAGAGCTACACAAGCATCTGTGACTAATGGCTCCGCACCAGGGCCTGAGAGCACCGCAGTTTGCTCTGCTTCTCATTTGGTTTTCCTGTGTGTGTCCTGGTTTTATTTTAATGTATTCCAGAAACACAGTGGCCGTGGGCTTAATGAAAACTGGAGGAAGGTGAGCCACTTGCTGGCAGATGTAAGATTTCCAGACTGTTTCTAAAAGGCTGAACCTAGAGGCAGATAAGAGAACCTTTTTTGAAAATAACATTGGAAGCTAAAAAGCTTTTGTACTGCCAAGGAAACAATCAAAAGAATCAAGAGGTTTCCTTCAGAAATGGAGAGTATCATGGACTATGATTCCTCAGACAAGGGTCTCATATCCAGAATCTATAAAATACTCAAAAATGTCAGCTACAAAAACACCAACAGCCCAATTGATAAATGGGCCAAAGAGCTAAATAGAGACTTCTCACCAGAGGACATTGATCAAGCCAATGAATACATGAGAAAGTG
>PVKS010007947.1:0-70578 GCA_004027875.1 Aplodontia rufa | reverse complement strand
TCCACCTACAGTAGAAATTTTTAATACTCTGAAAATTCAAAATGCTGGACATACATCATAATTCAAATATATGATCCCAGTACCCTAGTATTTTTCTTGCACATTTCAGCCCCTTTTATAGAATTCTTCTGATTTACTTTCTATACCACAGTATACAAAATACAAAAATAAATAAAATAGCCAGGAGCTATGATTTTTTTCTCTCAAAAGTCTTCAGTTTATTAAGGCTACTTTCAGGTGCGATACAGCATATTCTCAGCACAGGGTTATAATCCAAGAAGATAATAACGGTATTTGTATATAGTTCCCATTCTGTGTGTGTGTGTGTGTGTGTGTGTGTGTGTGTGAAGAGAAGGAGGGAGGGAGAGACAGAGAAATAGAGAATCAATTTTACTTATTTATCTGGTCTTTGTTTCTCCGACACTTAGCTGTGTATGTGGTCCTAGGGTTTGAACATGGCAGGCAAGTGCTCCAAGGACTAGCAACCACTCCACTCTCTCTAGTAGCTATTCTGAGAAAAACGTGATATGTGACAATTATAAGACATAAAATGATCACTTTTTTTAATTGGTTTATCAAAAGGCAACGCTTTTATGTAACTTATCTATTTTATTGAATTGATCTATTTTTATCTAAAAGCATCATTTGTATAAGCTGCGATTCAGCAACTCTAGATGCCTGCCAAGCTTTTTTTCTTAATGCTAAAGACAATGAGAAGTCACTTAAAGTTTTTTTTATTTTGAAGAATGTTCTTTTAGTTAGATTCAATTAAAGAAGTCTATCCAAATCCATAATTTAATAATTTAATAATCCATATTTAATTATTTGGATTTTTACACAAAAATAATTTCAAATGGCAATTCTGTAGAGAGTTCATATTGAACTAACAGAGTATTTGAATTCTTTTTTTTTAAGAGAGAGGGGCAGTGAGAGAGAGAGAAAGAGAATCACTTTTATTTAGTTTTTCATGTAGCTTTTGTTGCTCTGAGACATTGTTGTGTACATGGTGTTGGGGTTTGAACTCGTGTACTCGCACATGCCAGGCAAGCACCATAACTGCTGAGCCACATTTGAATTCTTTTATAATTTACAAATACCTTCACATGGTATTATTACTAATGTAAATTATTTAGATGCCAGTGATTCCCCTTTGTTTTAATTCTCCTGTTGTGTATCAAAGAAATGTTCCTGTTGAAATCCAAGCCTGTATTGAACTTCAAGAATTTTAGTTTTACATAAACTAAAATGTAAATAAGAGCATCCCTTATTGCCATTGGAATCAGTGGTTTACCAAGATTAGCCATGAAACTCTAGATTCAAAGTCTTAACAAGAAAAGCCAACTCACAAAGTGATGACATCAGATAACTGGTTGCTTACATGAAGCCAAGTATGGGTGGGGGCTCAGAGTAGCAAAGCACATCTTTTACGCTACAACTTGGAGAGCTTTGAGGAGCTTCATTTGAAATTATTACTCTTCTCATCACTTCCTGAGTCAGCTTCAATGGAACTCTCTGTCTGTCTCTGATATTCTTATGTATCTGCAACTCCTATTGGGTAGCTGCTGAGCTCCCCTACTCCTGGGATCTACTGTCATGCTTGGCTGTCAGTGGTGTTAATAAATTGTTTGTTGAGCTGAGTAACTTTACAATCTATGTTATTGTTGGAGAGTCTCAGCTTTAAAATATGTTTGATGCTCTTGATAAAACAGTATGAATAACAATTGTGATATCAACTTTGGACTGAGTTCCCCAAATGCATTTAGGTATCCAAATATAGGGTTTTGTTCAATTCTACATCATCAACAAGAAAGTGACAGCTACAAATCTTAGTGAAACTGTAAAAGTTTTATTCATTAAAGTTCTGTGAAAATAACGATTTAACTCACTTTTAAAAAACTATTCTCCACATAGTATATTTTTAATGTTTTCCCCCATTCTTAGGATAATAAAGAACAATAATATTTAAAAGATGCAGTCCTTTGAAAATTCTTCACAGAAAAAAAGAGCATTAAATAAAAAGACTTTAACCAAACATACTGACAAGATTATAATAGCTCTCATAATCTAACTTAC
The DNA here is from genome assembly GCA_004027875.1 of Aplodontia rufa. NCBI lineage: Eukaryota > Metazoa > Chordata > Mammalia > Rodentia > Aplodontiidae > Aplodontia > Aplodontia rufa. The sequence continues at coordinate 68,505 of PVKS010007947.1, read as the reverse complement.
ATTTACTCTGTAATTACCCAGGGAAAGGTGCAGAAGTATAATTCACTGATGTCACCGAATAGCAAACAAAGAGATATGTGATGAAACCATGAACTAGGAGGTAAAATTAGTCACTGCTACTCTTGCTCTTTTTGATGCCACCAACATTACTCAAAACAAAAGCATAATGCCATTCATGGCTTTATTCTTCACATGCCCTTTCCAGTAAGACTTTTTCCTTTACCCGCTGTATGAAACAATTTTTCTTCCTTTCCTAATAGGTTGAAACAATGCATGGAACTTATTGCAAATCACACTCTTGCACACAGCACATGTACAAAAGTTAAAATTTCAGCAGTGCCTTTGCAATACTCTTCAGGGAAGGACAAAATAATTTGGAGGGGGCAAGAGAACACTTAGAATTAATTAACTAGTGATCTTATACTTTAGAATAATGATTAAATTCAAATTAGACCATCACCCATGAAGATTCTTAGTCTTTAATGATTATATTATCACATATTAGGTCTCAATTAATTACTTATTCTAGAATATATAAAGATTCAATGAATATTTTTATTGGCTTTCATCTTTAAATATGACTGTGTTTAAAAAATTTTAATGTAAAAACCAACTTAATTTAGTTTTCAAATGTTTGAAGCATTCAGAAATATCACAAGGGAATAATTGTGACTCTAATCTGTTGCTTCATTTGTAACTGGAGGAATACTATACCTATGTCACATAGCTATCTGAAGCAGTAAAAGAGGTTGTGTAGATAAAATACCTAGCTGTCATATCCACAGCACACTTGTGCCAGGGCAGTGGAGTAGATTGCTGAAAGACCAAATAAAATGCTTGGGGATGGCATGTATAAGATGTGATTTATCGGGGGAGGTTACAAGAGATCAATGACTGAATAAGAAGAGTTCAGCGGTGACAGGCTGAACGTAACCGCCATCCCTCTAGGTCCTTTGTGATGCAGTGGATCCTCTGCTTCATGGCATTTTGTCCAGTGGCAGTCAGCTGAATGAATGACATGAATGCTTGGCACAGTGCCCTCAGTTCCATGCTGGCCATGGGCTTTGCATGTTAGACTAAAGAAACAGGGACATTGTGAGCATTCGTATGCTTAGCTTACTTAACAAGCATCCCAAGAAGCAAGTGACCTGGAGTACTTCCAAGAAAGTAGCCTTCTACAGATAACACTAACTTGCCCTAATTCCACTGTGCATGAAAGAAAGTCAGTTTCCTTCAAGATAATGTATGTCTGGGATTCCCAGTCCAGGTTTGCTCTAATTTTTTCCTTAACATGGCTAGGTCTGGGGAACACGAAGAGGACATTCTAGTATATGAAATTTTATTGTGCATCTTTCTTTAAGGATGGTACACTAGTTCTATGTTTAAACTGTAGTTAAGTAATCATCAATTAGAGACTGTCTTTATATAATTCAGGTTATTTGTAATACCAAATTGAATATAGTAAGATATAATAAATTATACAAAATAATATTATAAATATGAAACTTATACACAATGGACATAGAAATATTATAATTTCCAAGTCCATCAAACTTGAAAGTATATACACAGGAGTATGCTGCTGCCCGTGAATTATCCGCCTGCTGCTCAGCAACCAAACAATAGATATCCCTCCGGCTAAAGGTGAGAAATAATGCCATCATTCTACTGCAAAGGGCAGAGGTATAAAAGCAGAAAATAAGGGCAAATAGGTAGAAAACCACTCATCTAGATTGCAGAACTGATTTCTTTTAAACCAAAATTGCTTCCCAACACTCTCATCCTCCGTCAGAATATCTCCTAATGGTAAGGAAGGGCAGGGAAGACACGAGGAAGTTATAGCTTTTGGTTTATTGTTTTAAGATTTTGGGGCTGGAACGGTGGCTCAGAGGTTATGGTGCCTGCGTATCATGGGCAAGGATGTAGATTCAAACCCCAGCACCATGTGCACAACGAAATGTCAAAGCAATGAAAGCCACAAGAAAAACTAATAAAATTGATTTTCTCTCTCTCTCTCTCTCTCTCTCTGGCCCTCTCTCTCTAAAAAATAAAATAAAAATAAAAAGATTTTGTACATTTCAACAAAAATTCCAGATAGGCTTGAATAAAAAAAAAACTAATGAAAAATACTTTGGGGTCTTTAATGCCATTCTTCAATTTATTTTTATATGTTATTTTTTATTATTAACCCAGTATTCCATGGTTTCTCTTGTATACACTCTTCATGTACAGGAAGTAATTCAAATATTGACATTGTCATCATGAGAAAAGGAGATTTAATTCAAACAAACTATTCACAATTGGATGCCCTGAGTTCATGAGATAGGGACAGTTTTACAAATAATTTTTTTACCAACTTAAGGAACTAATTTTTGTTTAAAAAAGTATTAATAATTTGTAAAAAATATTCTTGTAAATTAAATAAATGAATGAGTTACTATAGGTATAGGATCTAGTCTTCTATTTGATGTAAAATTCAAAATCTTTCCTTGCTCTATGGATTGTACCAAAATTAAAAATCGCTATCCAAATTGGCACTTTCAAATGAACAGCAACAGTCCATCACGCTCTTTATTAAATTACTTTCTCATGATCTTTGAGTAAATGCCTAAGTGACAAACTTTCCTAAACAGAGTGAGTCAGGGAAGCAAGATTTCTGGAAGGAAGTAGTAGAGTAAGCAAGTGTGGTGTGAACAGGAGGAGCATCTGATTTGCATCGTATAGAAGAATAAATTCAGGCTTAAGTTGAAAACATTATCCTACCTCTGCTTAAGGTATGATTTTTAACAATTCCTTAATGAAAACGAATTAGAAGTTTATACCAGGGGCTGGAACGATGTCAGCGGTTACAGCACTTGCCTCGCATGTGAAAGTACGTGAGTTCAAACACAAGCACCACCTACACAATGAAGTCTCGGAGCAACAAAAGCCAAATGAAAAATTAAATAAAAATTGATTCTCCCTTTCTCTCTCTCTCACTGTCCCTCTCTCTTTAAAAAAAAAAAAGAAGAAGAAAAGAAAAAAATGAATTAGAAGTTTATATCAGAATTTCACTATGGACATAGACATAGACATATATTTATCAGACACACTTACACACACAAACACATCCATTATTCCAGTGCAATTGAAAGGCACTCTGCTACTTCTCTTAGGGATGCTTTTCCAAGAAACAACTCACTGGAGGTTATAAGCAATAACTGGTTTTCTGAGATAAAATACAAGGTGGAGAAAGAGAAGACATTTTTGCAATAAAACTTGGGAAATGTAAGGAAAAATTGGGCCTATCTATGTGCTTCTACCCTTGTTGATTAAAGGTGGAGCCATGTACATAAGAATTAATAGAATTTGGCTAGAGAGGCTATCTAAGCAATGCTAAAATAGGTTAAACATCTATTTTGCTGAAGAGCTTGTAAAATATCTATTTGGAATTTGAAAGTATACTAAATATATGAATATATTAAAAATGTTATTCAAAGTTATTTATATCTCAGATATCCAAACAACACTATGTTTCTGCAAACAGGGACTTGGAGACTGATTCTGACAGGGCAAGATCCAGGACATAGAAATGAACACCTACAAGTAATAAAAAACAAGGATTGAGATATTTTGATACAGAATTGTAAACAAAACAAATAGCCTTTAGGTCTGCATAAGAATGCAAAATGAACTACAGGCATTTCATCAATAAGGAAACAAATAGTAAATAAAACTTTTTCATAGTAACTAGTATTATTTATTTATTTTTTTATTAAGCAAAATATTTTTTAAAGAGAGAAGGACAGTGAGAGAGAGAGAGAGAAAGAGACAGAATCAATTTTTATTGAGTTTTTCACATGGCTTTCGTTGCTCAGACACTTAGTTGTGTACATGGGTACTGGGGTTTGAACCTGTGTCCTTGTGCATGCCAGACAAGCACCTTAACCACTGAGTCACCGCTCCAGCCCCAAACAAAATAATTTTTTATCCTAAATTTCCCATGTTTTAAATTCTTTGATTGCCAATCCCAACACCACTAGCAATTACATTAGAGACTAAGATAAGGACGGTTGACCATTAATAAATAATTGCCTAGTTGAGTGCAGTGGTGCACATGTGTAGTCTCGGCAGTTTGAGAGGCTGAGGGAAGAGGATCACAAGTTTTAAAGTCAGCCTCACCAACTTAGGGGGACCCCAAGCAACTTAGGGAGACCCTGTCTGAAAATAGATAATTTTAAATAAAAGGCTGGGGTGTGACTTACTGGTTAAGTGCTCCTGAATTCAATCCTGGTACCAATAAATAAATCATTACCTAGATTATATGACCACTGCCTGATCACAGATTTCAAGATTCTGGAACTTAAGAGGGGGAAAATTATGTCAGCATTGCATGGCACCCTCGTTGAAGCAGAAAGGGACCAAAGGGCCATGGAGCAGATATCAAGTCCTCGCAGGGCCAAGAGTTGATGGGAACTCATATCTAAGTCACTCTGTGGAACTGCTGGCAGGCATGTTTCCACCGTCACAGCTCGTTCCATAGCCTCCCAGCCCAAGATGTGGTGCCACGAGCCATCACCCCTATGGCAGCTGCTTTTGCTCTTTGAGTACAGCCACAGCACAGGCTCTACACGCTGTTGATCACTGCTGTCTGGCTCAGTATGACTGAGTCACTAAATCTAGAGCAGAAGTTTTATCCCAGCTACAGGGAAGGCTGCGCAATGAGAGCTATTTTTTACGTAAGGAATTAAAATACAGAGAAAATGACTAAGAGATGCCAAGCTGTGGAATACGACAGATACCTATGGTATATCATGTAACCAAATGCTGAGCTCACAAACCTGAATTCCGCCTGGTTTTACAACATGAGGCACTTCAAGAGGGGTTATGTAGGAAAAAATAAGGCATTTTAGTAAGCTCCTAAAATGCTGACTTCAAGACTATCTTTTCCGTGATGTTCCTCATGGACATCACCCTTCCTACTGTTTTATGTTTACTTAATCAATGGCTACCTCACTAATTCAATATGAATTAACTGATTGACTGATTGCCTAACTGCCTTACCCTCTGCTAGGCTGTGGTGAGCAGAAGGTGACTAAGACACAGGGACTTGTAACAGAGACACCGGTTACAAAATAGAGAGCAAGTGTGTGGATGTAGCTGTGTGCAGAGTTGGGATTCTCCCAAGAGACCCATGGGGAGGATGTAGCCCAAGGCTAGACTAAACTCCCTGGCAGAATCATCCATATCACTTTCTTAAGAAAGCCTTGAACCTGTGTGTCTCCGTCTCTGCCCCTTACACATTTTCATTCTACTTTTTTCCCTCCCTGATGGACACCTGCTTCTTAATGCCTTTGAAGAAATTATGTTTAAAACCAAATATTTCACTCTCACTTTTGTAATAGTTTCCCTGCTGACTTCGAATGTCTAGTCATACACGCCCTACAACTCTGACTCCTTGTGGGGTTGTCCTTCTGCAATACTACTGACATCTGCTTTTTCAGTAAACACTGTGATTCATTTTTTAAAAAAACAAATGGTAGTGCCATGTGGTAATTAGCAGCATAGACTGGATTCAAAAAAGAAAACGAAAATAGGTCACTTAATAGGGTAATTGTAGGCAGAATATTTCTGTGCCTCAGTTTCTTTTTCTTTAAAATGGAGACAATAATTCTTATACTACAGGGTTGTAGAAAAGATTAAATGAGGTGACTGAACACCCGTCATCTATTGCTGCTCATAATTTCTATGTAATTCATTTCTACTTTTCCATTTCTACTGTCTTGACCCTGGCTCCTCATTTAAATCATTTATACCTTTATAATCATTTTATATATATATATATTATATATATATATAATCATGAATTGAATAGCATAAGTTTACAAGGTCACTCGATTCTTCATTCCTACTGTCTCTTCACAGTCACTCTAGATCAATTCTATCCTTGTTCCTCAATGAAATCTTAAGTGAAGTTAAATAGCTTTTCAGTTACTTTGATTCACAAGAACACTTAATTCTGGTAATAATAACTCCGGTTCAGTCTAACAATCTAAATTCCTAGTTCTTATCTAGTCAAGGATTCTCTCACACCCAGCTTAAAAGCACTTGGCACCTGCGAACATACCCGGCTTGTTTGGGGGTGGGCCAGGTTTTAGCAGGCCTGCTTCTCCCTGACAGGGCATCTGCCCTTGCTAATTCCTTAGGCCTGGGCTCAGCGGGACTTTAAGGCTGGTTCTGGGGTGGGTTAAGGTTTGGGCCCTTTGGGTTGGAAAAGGACATTCAAAATTGATGCCTTCTGTCCAGGTGAGCCTTTTTGGGTTTTCTAGCTTTTCTGTAGTCTCTCTTTTTTTAAAAATAAATATCTCTCCTGAAATGTCATCCATAATTATCTCCTTCCTTTTGGGGGTCTCACTCCTCTGCCGAGTTACTTCCTCCTTTCTATTCTGACCTCGGGCAATCTCAAGCAGAACCTTTCCTGAGGGTTCAACTTGGCTCAGGTTTCTTAGATGCAGCTTACTCACACCTCACCTACCAGCAGAGGTGGAAAAGATCTGGTTTCAGGGGTGCTTACACCCCATTGCTCCTAATCTTAAGGTCTTATGCCCAAATGGGCTCAGAATGAGCTCCATTTCATTATCCTTTTGCACCTGGATTACTACAGTTGCCACGACATGCCTCTCTCCAATTACAGTCTTTCCCCCAGCACCGGGTAGATCACCTTCAAGTACTGGTTTATAAAGTGTCCCCCTTCCAAACACTGTGAATTAAGGAGTTTGCTACTTCTATTTGGGATGAGGACTTTTTCTGCTTGGATCATTTTTAATACTTAAAAATAGGATCTTTTCCCAAGTGGCTCTTGAATCTTTACCATTGCTTTTTAATAACTAAGAGAGAACAATCTATTAACAATTAATTAGAGTAAATGAAAGGGGACTCTCCCTACATAGATGAAAGCAAACTGTTCATGTTTAGGGAAGACTTATCTAAGTACTTTAAACTATAAGAAAAGCAATCAACAAAAGGTGGAAATACTTTCATCAAAGTGTGACCAAAAATGATTAAGAGACTCTTTGCAGATTAGATGCACAAATAAGGAACAGATTCATCTCTGAACAAATTAATATAAATGTATACATTACATTATTCATAAAAGGAAGTATCTATTGTAGGATGCCTGTACATTTGAAAACCAGAGTAACAAATAATTTAGAGGCACTACTTTCTTATTTAAAGTAAAACAAAAGCTCTCTTTTTCCAATGCCAAAATGTTTTTTAGACACCAAATAATTGCTGTGTCACACTCAGTGGAAAAAACCAGATGGAGGACATATTTTGAATATAGTCTGTACAAAAACTATTTCACAAATAAAGAATGTGTATTTGAGAACTAAAGAATTGTGAACTGTTTTAGTCAATTTAATTTATTAATTGCATTTCAAATTCAGTCTTTGGCTATCTAAATTACCCAAAGGGAGAGATAGAGAAAAGGGGAAAATGTTTGAGGGGGAAAAAAAGACTGTCCTATGTGATCAGTTCCAATAAAACCTAAGAATGAAAAAGTCTGAAGTTAGCTAGAAACAGATGAATTGTGATTCTTAGTTTTGATGAGTCATAATGTTCAAAAGGAGGGGTGTCTGCATGTAGAATGAGGTTGTTCTAATTTCTTGATATTATCCTACAGGCTTTTAATATATTACTTATATCTTTTTTCCACTTGAAGAAAGAAATGATCTGACCTCTAAGAGGCACATTTTCAATAAATTCCATAAAACAGCAGGAGAGAATGCAGATTGAAAATGCAGTTCCAGCATCTTGTACTTTAAAAAGCTTTTAAAGCTTGTAACATGCATTTATCTTTTAACAAAGATGAATGCACAAGACACCTTGTATTCTATCCTGCTTGGTAAGGCAGTGATAATGTTAAATCAATAGTACAATGATCAAAAATGAGAATGGAATCAATATTCTGATCAATTGAATTGCTTTAGATATTAAAAAGTAATTATTCCAGAACAAGTCTGAATTGGCAAAAATAAGAATGTGTCTGAGTTGCCTAATAACTTTCACTTTAAATATTGACAAATTCAGTTCGCAAATAAAATAACAAATTTTGGGGAATCATATTGAGCACAAAGTTATAAAATGTGTCTGGTACAGATAAAAATACAATTATATTCTTTCACACATAACTCTCTAAGGGGAGATTTCCCCCCAAAATAGAAGTGAGTCTAATTTATTATCACATTTTGTAATGAAAATCAGGCTTGTGAGTTAAAAAATAAAATGTAGGCAGAGGCCCTACACTCAGCATCAGACATATATTAGAGCTGCTAGGCAGCCATCACTATGAATCGATTTATGGCTGCAGGTGAGTGACACCGTAGACAGAATTAGAATTGGTCCCTGACCCTAAAGAACTTCCATTCTGGTTAGAAAGCCAAACCTGCACATAGGAAACAATGTGGGAAAACTTAACAGAGAAAAATAATGTAATGAAGGCTAACTTTTATTGGCAGCTTACAATGAGCCAGATTCTGTTCTAAGCACTTTATGGCAGTGAATCTAGTTGGTGGGCTACCCAGATGTTCTTTAATGGCTTGTTGCACCCAACACCTAGTTGCCACATAAGCTGGCTGTAAAGTGTTTCAAGCTCACCAGTTCTCAGACAGATTGCATCCCCAGAAAACAAGACAACTAGCCTGGGAGTTTATGCACCAACATGCCTAAGGAGCCTGCTGCCACCAAAGGCTGACTGTGGTATACAAAAGACCACCCCTTGCCTAAGATAGGACCAACTCTGTTCAATCTTTGGTTCAAGTGGGGTTGAACTCATGCTAGTCTCCTGCCGAGATCTGGTCTTCGCATAGCTTTCAGCCTCTGCCCTTTCCTTCTTCCTTCTGTGCTCTTTCTCTGAGATTCTTCCCCAATAAATCATTTACACAATGATTTCTACCTCCACCTGCGTTTCCAGAGGACCAGACCTATGACACATCCATAAACTCATTTAATATTTGCAATAACCACTTGGAGAATTGCTATCTTTACACCCATTTCATAAATAAGAAAAATGAGGCAGTGGTTAAATGTTTGGACAAAGTCACTTAGCTCATAATGGTAAACCTGGTCTTTGATCTCAGGCACCACTGGCTGGAGAGATCTTTTAACCTCTCTGCTCCATCACTGTGGATATTTGCTAAGGGAAGGTTTCTTAATGGGTGGCAGGAAGAACACTGGGTTTAAAATTAGGAGATTGAAATTAATGGGAGCACGTTAACTTTCTAGCCTTGTGATTTTGAGTTAGTCACTTAAAGTTATAGTACATATTTGTAAAATAGGAATAATCATATGACGTTATTGGAGGATAAAATGATACCAAATGTGTGAAACACCTGCCCTAAAGTAGGCCTTCAAGAACGTTAGTAAAATTTCAATCTGGGAATACCAACATTCCTTTAACAAACGTGTGGCACTTTACAACTTATAAAATGTTTTATTTAATAATCTCTTTGAGTTCTCACAATAGCCTTGTGATAAAAATATTATTGGATATATTTTATTGATTATAAAAAAATTGAAGCTTAAGACTCAAAGATATCTGAGAACCATTCAGTATTTTTATCTCTGTACCACAGCTACATAAAATAATAAAATAAAAATTGAGGATCCTTTGATGATTACTAGCAATCTTATTTTATTCCTCTCTTACCTTCTGAAGGAGATAGTAACCTCTTAAAGTGGCAAGTGGCATTAGTTGCACAGAAATTCACAAAGTGGAGAAAATGCTGTGTTGGGTGGTCCTGGAGGCAGTTTCAGGACACAATTTGTGAAGGACGGTTATTGAGCTCAATTTTATTTCTTTAGTGTCTTTCTAAATATGCTTTTAATTAACAAATAAAAAGATATATGTGTTTTGTGTAATATGATGTTATGGTGTAAGCATATATTTTGGAATGATTACATTTATATAGCATACCCATCACCTCTCATATGTTCATTTTTTATTATGAGAACGTGAAAATCTACTCTCTCTGAAATTTTCAAATATATGCTATATTATTGCTAACCATAATTGCCATGCTATGCAATAGAAATACAGAACTAATTCCTTCTACCAAATGAAAATTTTAAACCCTTTGACCAATATCACCTTCTTTCCTGCCCCCACCTAGCTACTATTCTATTCTATCGAGTGATTTTTGTACTTCGAGCACTGTGTAAAAATTTGGAAAGACGGGGCTGGAGCGGTGGCTCAGCGGTTTCGGCGCTTGCCTGGCAAGCACGAGGACCCGGGTTCAAACCCCAGCACCACGTACACAACTGAGTGTTGGAGCAACTAGCCATGTGAAAACCTAAATAAAGTTGTTTCTCTCTTTCTCTGTCTCTCTCACTGTCCCTCTCTCTAAAAAAAAAAAAAAAAATTTGGAAAGACAAAGCTAGGCCATGAGGAAAACAAATATAAGCAAAAGTAAAGAGTAAGAGATAAAAGAGCATCTTTTAGAAATAGGAATCCATTTTTTTCTATAAGATGTCAAAGAAATTTTTAATAAAATATTTAGTAATAACAAGGAAACCTGTTACAAGAAAAATTGGTTATTCCAGTGAAACATTGAAAAAATTCTGAAATTATAACACATAGTTTAATAAAATCTCATCTGCCAGTTCCCGAGCAAATTCAAGTGTTTCTTGCTCTGTTAAAGAATTATCACATTGCTATAATTTTTATTTTTCTGTTTTCTTTGTGTGTGTGTCATAGTCGGCCTACAAAACGGCAATATTTCATAGCATTTTTCTTGTCCACTCCTTACTACAGAACAGGCCACATTAACTCTATGAGCACTATTGGTTTTCTGGGTGGGAGATTTCCTACAAGCACTATTGACATTCTGAGTTGGAGAATTCTTTGCTATAGAAGGGGTAGGACTTCTTTGTGTGTCTTAGAATGTTCAGCAGTGCCCCTGGCCTCTACTCACTAGCAGCTCCACCACAAAAGTTGTGACAAATAAGACATTACCAACTGTTCCCTAGGTGACAGAATTGTTCCTGGCTTAGACCCACTGAAAATGAAAATGACAAATACTAACTTTTCCAATCTCTGTTCAAGCTTGGGGATGAACAAGTGATCAACACATAACCAATGAAATTCAAGGAAAATATAAAGGAAATACTCCGGGAAATGTTCTCCTGCCTAAAGAAAACACCTTTTCTTCTGATTTGGTAGGGTGATATGCTATGATTTGGGGACCACCTTTTGAGAAGAAAGCCCAAAACATACTTGTCTTGTCATGCTGATCCTAAATATTAATGCTTTGTAGTATTTGCTCAAAGCTAGTGTTCACCTATGCAAAAACTTTTGGGGATGAGGAAATAAAAACTATTTTTTATTATTCTTCACGTTTTAACTACTTCCCCTTATTTGCAACTGAATACATTCTATATGACGTATTGTTTTCAAAACTCCATTTTCACAGCTATAAAATGGGAGCAATGATGTCAACTTTCAGCAGTTGTGGAGAGGATAATCAAGACAGTGTACAAAAGCAGGTGTGTCTAGCACATAGTAGCTGTTCAGTAAATGGTAGCTTTTATTGTCATCAGCATAGCTTCAATTGATGAATAGTGATAATTAACATCCTATTAATTCTCCCTAATTCTTCCTGAATAATATTCCAGAATAGACAACACTAGAAATCCACCTAGATTAATCAAAGTCTAGAAATGACATGTGTTTGTGTGTGTGTGTGTGTGTGTGTGTGTGTGTGTATGTATGTATGTTGCTGTGGATCAAACCCATTGTCTCGCACATGGCAGACAAGCTCTCTACCAGGCAGTTTTACCCTAAACCCCTACAATTACTGATTGCTATACAAAGATAGACATCCCCAAAGGACTCACAAAGACCTTGCAACTGCATTCAGAAATTTTAAATTGTATGCATTCATTAACTCAGGATAAAAACCATGTATTTCATCAGCTTTTCAAAGGACTCAAAATTGGGTTGGTTAGTTATCACTCCCTCAAAGTTTCTTGGCTAGGCAGGGAGACTGCTGGTTATTAATTTAGGTTGTTGCTTTGGAGAAAAGAAATAATGCATCAAGAGGTTAAGAAGGGAAAAAATAACTTGCCTATTATGGACTCAAAGTATGGATAACCCGATGGAAAGAAGGCAGCCTTTATAAGTGCAGAGGTGAGCTTTGGAAATAAAACCAGAAACACTTCTTTAAGAATGTCCCTTCAAGACCTGAGGGAAAAAGCCAAAGAAAAACTTCTTTAATAAATCTGGATTCTCAATTATAAAGAAAAATTGGGAGGTAATAGAAGGATCCATTCTCCCCAAAGAATATATTTGATTTTCCCTAGAAGACACAACATATACAATTATAGTGAGAATACTTGATTCCCTCAAATCAGAATAATGTAATTCAAATTAAATTTGCCAAGAAAGAGTCACGCTTTCTTCCCTAAAGTACACTTTTTTTTTTCCGGCCTGATTCAAATCTGTAGTTATCTATCAAAAATTATAAATAAATCATTTTAACATAAAATCTTCCTTGGAAGAATTAATCATTCTTTTTCATAAATTGACTTGGGGAAAATCACACTTTTCTTCAGAAAAAAATAATGGAAGGAAATGATCATAGTTAGAGTGGGAAAGAAGACTAGAGACAAGACAGGATGATGAAAATGTTAACATATAATCTTAGGAGATTAAATTTAACCTTATGGAGTAAGAATTAGCTATTCTAGAGCAGCAACTAGTTCCTTGATAGGGTTAATTTATGTTACATAGATTAAAAACTAGTCAAGAAAATATTCTTATTAACCAACACTAAATTAAATGAACTTCACTTATGCATGAAATTAAATACATTTACTAAAACATTTTACAATCCAAAAATCTAAGTAGAATATCAGAAATTCTCAAGGTTTTCTTTAGGGTTTAATCCAGTTATCTGGAATATACCTTTGCCACACATTGCATTGTCTTCAGCAATAGAACAGCCTATTTCCTACACCATTTTCCTGAATGTGCCTTATAAAAATCTCCATAATATCATAGAAGGTCACTGTCAAGTATCAGAGTTTCAAACTTTTTTTTAGATTTGCCAGGAGAGATACCAAAGGAATATTAACCAGCTCAGTCCTTCTACAATTATCCTTATTAAATAAAATCTGTATCAGCTGAATCTTTAGTGCAAAAGAAATTAGAATTGCTATGGCAAATCTGCAGTGTAAATCCATGGCAGTAACTGATTTTCGCAAGAGAATATTAATCAAGAAAAGTTTTAACTTTATCAACTCCACTAATGAAAAGACGTTTTCTGTTACATATCACACAAAGCCTGATGGGGTGAAGGAGTGCAAGCCTTAAGCCTCTAGATTTTAGCTGATGTATTATTTCTCCAAATTCACGGTGCTTTTGAAGTATCTCAGATCTTAAATCAAGGAACTTAAACTACAAAGAGGATAGTTGCAGTGAAATTAATTTTTTCCTATCCTTGTACTTGGTATTATTTTTCTTGTCTTTAACACCTTAACATGAAAAATGTATAACACCAGGAGAAGCAGTCGTTTTATATAAAGACCAGAATGGCTAATTCAGTGAGCAAATAAATGGTGGCATAAATCTTCCTGCTCCTTGAACCCATCATCAGGCAGTGTAATCGAGCTCGGCTGTTTCCAAACTGGAATCTCATTTCAGTTCAACTATTTTCTTTAATGTTGATGCTCCAAAGACAGCAGAACAACTATATTGCTAAAAATCATTTTTAAAACTGATAGAATTTCAAGATGGCATAAGCTCTCCTCTTTCTCTACTACTGTTTCATGATTCTTAATCTCAGCAAATGTCAGGCCCTTCATCTGCAAAATAGAAATCCTTAAACTTCCCACCTGAAAGGCTTAGTGTATTTCTTAAACAAGACAGTATGCATAAATCACTCAGCACACCATTGCCTGGCATAGAACAAGTGTGAAATACATATTCATGTTTATTATTGTTATTACACCGAAAATTTTTGAGGTAAAACGTTACCCTCAAAATTTCCCACCAGGCTCACATGGTCTTGAAAAATAAGCTAATCAAGGAAAGAAGGAAAAATGTTGCATCTACACATTCTACTGAAATACGCTTTGTCTCTGCGAAAGTCACAGAACATTAAGTTCATGACGTGTTAAAGGAGGCCTGGGGATGTAACTCAGTGGAAGATCACTTGCCTCACATGTGTGAGATCCTGGGTTCAATCTCCAGCACCTCAATAATTAAATAAAAGAGAGAAAAGAAAGCCAAAACAGTGGCATGTGCCTATAGCTCCAACTAACTCAGGATCCTGAGGCAGGAAAATCACTTGAGCCCAGCAGTTTGGGGCCAGTCTAAGCAACATAGAAAGTCCAGTTTTGTAAAAGAAGCAAGGAAGAAAGTGAAGGAAAGGCTTAAGGCACTTCTCATTGCTCCGAATGCCCTGGATGGCAGCGCAGGTTCAACGTTAAGGGTTGCTTCTCTATGTCAAGGAAAAGTTTTCCTCACTGACTCCTTTTTTTATCACTCTCAGCTGCTGGCTAGTGTAAGCTTTCGCAAGTGGTTGACAAATGGAAATCCTGCTTCTTCAGGAGCTTTACAGAAGTCCCCAGCAGTGATATCAGATTGATACAGTAATGAATGCAACACTGTAAATGAAAGAAGACAGGGTATTCAGTAAGGGAAAGAAAAAGAAGAAGGATAGAAGACAAAAGAGTATACAGGGAGGCCCAGACATAAATTTAATGAACAATTATCACAGAGCAACTATTACAGTGGATATAATGACATCTACTATGGGGGACAGGTGTCAAATATGATCAAAATACAAGCCTTATCCTTGAGAAGCTCAAAAGTGACTGACATGTAAAAATAAGTGTATGTATTTGAATCTGAGAACATTGTATTAAAATACAACATATAGCAGCTGGAGGGGTGGCTCAGCAGTTACCTTGCTTGCTTGGCATGCGCAAGTACGCGGGTTCCAACTCCAGCACCACATACACACCACGTACGTGTTGTCAGAGCAACAAAAGTCACGTCAAAATTAAATAAAGAAAATTACTTCTCTCTCTCTCTCTCTCTCTCTCTCTCTCACTGTCCTTCTTTCTTTGAAAAAAACAATACAATGTATAGGTTCTAACAGAGAGTTCCCATCATATGTTCTAAGACATACGGAACAAGCCAACACCCTGGGAGAGTGGAAAGCATATGACTTAAAGGCTAAAAGTTAGATGTTGCTTTGTTAAATAGAGAAGGAAGGAAAGAACATTCCAGTGAGAGGGTTTAGAGTTTCTAAGGTGGGTCTGAACACAGTGTATTTGGTCACTTAGTGTTAGGCCAAAATCGAGTTAGAGAACTGAGTGGGATCCCAGCCCTTCAAAGACTTCAAGTCACATTAACATATCAGGCCTTCATTCTGTGACAGTGGACCCTACCAGAGATATTTTGCTTGGAAGTGACATGAATACTTGCTTTGAAAACATTTCTGAGGCAACTGTGAGAAAATAAAACAGGGTAATGCTTGAGGCAGGGACTACTGAGAATCTGACCATAAGGGTGCAGAAGAAATTATGTGTGTCTGAGCTGGGAAGGGGATGTACCTGAGGGCTACATAAGGTAAGAAGAAAATCTGGGCTCAATGGGGACCCAGAATCAGGCCCAAACTAATGGAACCAGATTAGCAACTTGAACACAGTGACATGTGAATGAGGTAGGTACCTTTAAAGTCATTCACTAAGCCATTTTGAAAACACATTCCTTTATGATATAGTATAAAAGTGAGTACTGCATTCACTCTTTAGTTTAGATTCATTTCTTTGACAAGTGCTAGAATTATGATCTTAGGTAAATCCTACAAATCATTTGTTTGTAAACATTACCCATCTTCCACATGCACCCACTGTGCAGATTTTAGAAATATTAATGACTGTGCTATGGAGTGCTCAGATGTTTGGCCAAGCACTACTCATGGTGTGTCTATGATAGTGTTTTACATATGATTGACATTTGAGTCAGTAGATTGAGTAATGTGGGTTGCCTCCCTGAGTTTGGTGGCCCTCATCCAGTCAACTGAAGACCTGAATAGAACAAAAAGGCTGCATCAGAAAGAACATCCATTGCCTGATAGGTTGACCAAGGACATTTGTCATCTTCTGCCCTCAGACTGGAACCATACCCTGGACTTTTCTAGATTTCCAGCTTGCTGAATTCAGGTCTTGGAACTTCTCAGCCTCCCTAATCACGCATGCCAGGTTCCTTATAGTAAATTTCTTGGTTTGGTGTCTTTGTAAAACTGTAACTATTACAGTTAATTTATTCAGTCTTTATGAAATCTTTTAAGAAAAGATTTGTCATCCTGATTTTAAAATGAATAAAGGGAAATATAGAGGGATTGAAGAATATATTAAAGGACACACAAGGTTGGAATTGAAATTCAAGCACCTCACCCATAGAATCAGAGTATGCTCATTTTTAAAATTTATTTTATTTTATTTTATTACTTTTTGGTACTAGGGATTGAACTCAGGGAGCTTAACCACTGACACACATCCCCAACCCTATTTATTAATTTTTTTTTTGAGATAGGGCTTCATGAAGTTTCTTAGTTACTGAGGCTGGCTTTGAACTTGCGATCCTCCTGCCTCAGCCGCCTGAGCTCCCGGGACTACAGGCATATGCCTTCACACACAATGAGTCTATTCTCTTAACTACTATGCAATACTGTGTTAACTTCCCTCAGGAATATACAGTTGATAACACAATTCAGGAGAAGCAATTTTGGCTATAGAAGACAATTGTGCAAATAATTATTTAAAGTTGTGACAAGCACCACAAAAAGAAACTCTAGGTGATATGGTCCTATTCTGGGGTGCAGAGAGTGCCCCTTGAAAAAGTGCTGGCTTAGCCAGAACGAAAGGAACAGAACACTGCAACAGTGTGGCAGAAGATCTTGGAAGGAAGGACTGTGTGGCTGGTGTTCCGTGGGACAGGACAGGGTGGAAGCACAGCCTGGATGAGGAGCCCAAAAGCAGGAGGTGCTTGCTATGGAGTTTCGACATCCTGCCAATTTCATTGTGAGGTTATTGAGGGAAATGATGGAGGGCAGGAATTGTAATAGGACTATTTGCATTTTAAAAAGCCCTCTGTTCCTGTGAGACCTGGGTCAAAGCAGGGTAAGTGGGGAGAGAAGAGGTGGCATTAGGAAGCCACAGCTGCAGCTTTTGTGAAAGATCACGCAGACCTCCACCAGAGTCCTCCACATGCACTGGCAAGATATGCCCAGAGTTTTGGGTGACTTTGCTTTATTTGGCTTTAGATTCAGCACAGAACTATGAGTTTATAAAATAAAATTAAAAAGTGAAAGATTTGAAACATGATTATCTGCTTAAATATTTCTTAAGGTTAAATTTCCACAAAGAGATCTAAATGATTACTCTATATTTTACTGTTTAGTACCCCAAGGACAATGAAAACAGCAGTGGCAACAATCTTTAAGTGACATTAGCCCATGGAGCCCTCTTTGAGTAGTAGACTAAGATGATTGCTGTAGAAATGTGAAGAGGTAGATAATGAGACGCATTTACACAGCAGAATGGACCTTACTTGGTGAATAATCAGACTGGAGGGTTCATGTTGAGACGGAGGGAATGGGCAACAATGACAGTTGGATTTTTGTCATGAGCTACTGAACAGAGTTCTTTACTAAAAGACAAAACATAAGCGGGGAAGCACTTTGATCCAGAAGTAGAAAGTATAGGGAAAAGAGAAACTATTCAGCTGAGCTGTATCAATTTTGCAATGATCCTGATGATTTCAAGTGAGCATTAAGATATTTGTTTGGAGCTTAAAACATTAATATTAACAAAAACCCCTCAATGGTAGAAGTAGTAAATATGCATAATAGCAAGCATTTTATAAATAGCATACTAATAATATAATCTCTTTGCGTGCTTGACCATCGTTAAGAAATTCTGACATTTAATCATCACCCCACCCTTTGGTATGAATACTATTTTTGTCTCGCTTTGTAGTAAAGAAAACTGAGGCACAGACAGAATGAATTATTTATTCAAGTCACACAGCTGGAAAATGGATGCCTTAGAGTATAAAAAGCGGCGATCTAAACCCCAGACACTATTTTAGCTCCAGAAAAACAACTAAATTAAAAGATATAAGTTTAGGATATGAGCTTGTGTTTTACAAGAGCTCATAGCTCATGGGCAGATTGCATAACCTGTAACATTTTTTTTCTGTTGTTAAGTTTTGGCGCTTCCAGGTTTTAGAAATGAAGACTAGTTAGAAAATAACAGAAAATCAGAGAAATAACATTTACCACTCTTACTTTTCATGAAATAGATGGTTAAAACCTTCAACCATGAATTTTTGAAGAAAGTAAATAAAAAATACTACCCTTCAATTCTTTAGCATCATTTTTCCTCTCATTTTCTGTCCTATGAATGTACAAAGAAAAGTAACAATTTAATAGATCTAGATTAGACTGACCATTGTCACTGTTCTACCTAACGTGAGGTAGCTCTTATTTAATAAGTAGTGCTTTGGTTAGCTATTTTACTACTGTGATTAAAAGTCTATGGGAGTGGACCAGTGGCTCAGCTGTTATGGAGCTTGCCCTGCTTGTGCAACTACATGGGTTCAAACCCCAGCACCCACATACACAACCAAGTGTCAGAGCAATGAAAGCCATGTGAAAAACTCAATAAAAATTTATTTGGTCTCTCTCTCTCTCTCTCTCTCTCACTGTGCTTCTCAAAATTAAAAAAAAAAAAAGTCCTGACAAGATCAGTTAGAGGAGAATAAGTTTATTTGGGGCTGATGTTTTCAGAAGTCTCAGTCTATCAACAGCTAACTCCACTGCTCAGGAATTGATGTGAGGCAGAAATCACAGCGGAAAGGTATAGAGGAGGAAAGCAACTCAGGACACAGCATCGGGAAGCAGAAAGAAAAAGAGAGAGAGAGAGGGAAAGAGAGAGAGAGTCAGGGAGCACTACCCTCACCACATGCAAACTGTAAGATCCGAAGTCATGTCCTCAGTGACCTACCTCCTCCAGCCGCACTGTGCTTGCCTACATTTAACACCTAGTTAATACCCATCAGGAGATTAATGCACTGATTAGGCTGAGACTCTCATAATCCAATAATCTCACCTCTAAACTTCCTTGCATTGTCTCACATGTGAACTTTGGGGGACACCTCACATCTAAACCATAACAAGTGGGAATGGGAAATTATAGCAATTATCAAAGGATCCTGGAGAGATAGTAGCATGTTAAGATGCAGGCTGTTGAAGCCAATGTTTTAGGTGATAACAGATGGGATCATCTTTGGGGAAGAGGAGATATACAAGACTTGAAGTGGGTTAATGATCCAAACTAAAGAGTGAAAAAAGGGGACCTTGATTCTGGGACTAGACCAGCATGAATATGAATCCAGCATATCATCCTAAAATTCATCCAAGGAAATAGGAGTTCAGATTGGTGCACCATACCTGAAATTAGAATTCAAGATGTGATATATGTATCAATCCAGCCAAAAGAGCATCTGAGAGATCCAAATAGCAGGCAATCTTGCTAAGACAAAAACAAAAAGTAAGGTATACTTCAGGGGGTGATTTGGGGGGAGGTGGTACTGAAGATGGAACCTTTGATATAAAGTTTGTTGGATACACACTGTACCACTGAGCTACATCCCCTGGTTTAATCATTTTAGGAAGGCATTGATCACCAACACAGACTTTGTATACAAAGAACCTGGGTTTAATATCAGCTGGGCTAGTATTTAACCTATGTAACCTTGGATAACTTACTCAATCTGTCTAAACCTCTTCATAGCGTTAGTGGAAAACTAATAAAGCAATGTTCATACAGCATTTAACACAATATCTTGGATGTGCCCAGTGAGTAAGCAGCGTTTCACTGAGGATGATGAACATGATCACAAAGATGAGATTCAGTCAGGATGTGGCAGACACCTGCTTCTGAAAAATACCTATGCCACTGTTAATAGATATAGATATAAATATAAAATATATCCATTTTTCCTTCGGTCTGTTTTATCAGGGATTTTTAAAAAATTCTTTTTAATAAAAATGAAAGTAAACTTTGGTGATATGAGAATACTTTTTCAGATCAATCCAGCTGTAGGAAATATCCCCAGTCAAGCCTGACCAATGCAGAGTGTGTTAAAAATTTCCCACCCTGTTATTGAGTAGGATGCAGCAGGATGAACACTGAACTATGTCAGGACTGGTATCTCCTGCACACTGAGCGATTCCTGAGTTTGCAAGTTCCCGCCCTCCCCCCAAAGCAAATCCTTCTTTATAGGTCAGTAAATACACCTGGCCTTCTATCTTATTTTCTGTTTAGCATTCCAATGTCTAGAGTTAACTCAGGCTCCTAGAAGCTATTTGCTGAGAATTGCTTCACAACTAATGCTGCAAGTCAGTGTTGCACTAGATCTCCGGAGAATGCAGTATGGAGGAAATTATTTCAGAGTATTGAAGGCAGAGTACCGGGATCCAGTAGGTCTGGTTCGATAAGCTATCCAGGGATTGAAAGTGGACTCCCTAAAAAGCTGGAATGCTCATTGCTTCCAAAAATAATTTGGGGCTATTTTAACCGATTTGTGGAGAGTCTGACACTTGTAAACTAATTTAGGGTATAGGAGAGATAAATTAATCCTGAATCTTTCCTGCACTATAAATGGAGCTTAAGAATTACTAGTCTGCTAATTTTCATATTTTGAGACAATATAAGGGCAGCAAAATCTGGAAATTACTGTCTACACATTTGAAGTATTAACTAGAAAAGGGCAGTGCCAAGTGGTAGCCATGCTCCAATTACTGCACGCACACACAAACACTTTCACACAATCACATACACATATATTGAAACGCACACACTCCCTCCATGTACACTTTCTGTATATTTATGACAATTCAGATCAATGATGAGGTCCTTACATACTGTTGCTGGACTCCCTTCAACAATAAATCCCATAGAGAAATCAAATTTTGTACTAAATTATATCTGAATAAACTTTTTTGCTAAGTTACTAGAATTATGGTTTAAAAGGTATGTGATAGGGCTGGAGCAGTGGCTCAGCAGTTATGGTCCTTGCCTGGCATGTGCAAGGACCTGAGTTCGAATCTCAGCACCACGTATGCAGTTAAGTATCGGAGCAACAAAAGCCACATGAAAAACTAAATAAAATTGATTTTCTCTTTCTCTCTCCCTCTCTATTTCTCTCTGTCTCTGTCTCTCTCTCTCACTATCCCTCTCTCTTTCAAAAACTATATAATACTACATTACTAGTAAACAAGGCAATGAGCAAAAATATTCATGTAGTATCAGAATAAAGAAGAGAGTCATGAAACTTCTGTGAAAGAAAAAAGCAAACAAATTAGCAACATGTTTAACACCATACTTGGAGAATCAGAGCTACAGAGCACATCGGGTAGCTAAGGAATCTGACAGAACTAATTTAAAATATGGTGCCTTATTTCATTTTTGCTGCAATAACAAAAATCCTAACATGGCTTTATAGAGTCTGGGAAGTCCAAGATCAAGGCATCAAAAGATTTAGTTTCTGGTGAGGATCTTCTTGCTTGTCTCTCACTGTAGAAAGGGGAAAGGGTAAAAGACACTTCTGTCTCTCTATAAGAACATTTCATTTGGTTCATAAAAGCAGAGACTTCATAACTTAAACCACCTCCTGGAGACTCCATCTGAATACTATCACCTTCAATAATTAGGTTTCAACATATGGATTTGGGAGGAACGTATACATTCAAACCATAAAATATAAGCCATGATATTTATTAGAAGTATAGGTGGTATGTTAGCTTTTAATTCCTATGACCAAAATACCCAACAAACACAACTTTAAAAAGAAAAAGTTAATTTTGGTTTCATGATTTCAGTGGTTCAATCCACAGTCAGCCAATTCCACTGCTCTGGGTCTAAGGTAAGGCTGAACTTCAATGTATAAGAGTGTGGCACAGGAAAACTTCTCAGCTCAGGGAAGTCAGGAAGCAGAGAGAGAGAGAAGAGAGAGAAACCAGGGACAAGATTCCCCAAGGGCATTCCCCCAGTGACCTACTTCTTTCAATCATTCCCACCTGCCTATTGTTACCATCTAGCAGTCCATTCAAATTATTAATTCATCAAATTAATTAATCAATTGATGAACTTACATCTTTTTTTACTTCTGAACATTTCTGCGTTGCCTAACACTTGAGCTTTTTAGTATACACCTCGTTTCCAGACAATAGTTTGACAAGTTACTTAATTTCTCTGAGCCTTTATTACCTCAGCTTTATAGTGGGTATAAAAATAACAACAAGAAGACCCTTCATAGGTGTTTCTGAACAGTAAATGAAAAACTGATTAAAAGTGCTCAGCATAGGTTTTCTTTTTAAAGTGCATTTCATCCTCAAAATCACATATATCATTATGACAAGGTGTTATTCTCCATAACTGCATAGTTCAGGGGTCCTTTTCATGGGTGTGATATAGAAAAGAGTCAAACATCACAAGGGTGATTGGAAGAGGGATGTTCAAGGTTTCTTTCAGTTCTACAAATCTATGCACAAACTATCAGGTGGTGGACATTTTAGGGATTTTTTTTAAAGAGAGAGAGAGAGAGAGAGAAATAATGATGAAGAGGGGGGAGAGAGAGAGAGAGAGAGAGAGAGAAAATCAACTGTATATTTTTTTTTCATCTGCCCTTTGTTTCTCCAGCACTTAGTTGTTTATGTGGTGCTGGAGTTTGAACCTGGGTCCTTGCCCATGCAAGGCAAGCACTCCGATCACTGAGCCAATGGTCTGGCCCCTGAAAGGATTTTTTTTAAACAGATGCCAAACATCATGTCACTGGGATGAAGAGACTAAGAGTGTTGCACAATGGTTCAGATAGAAAGTCTTCCATTCAATCAAAGCAGACACTCAAATTGGCTTCATTACAATGAAGATATAATTATTTCAATCATAATCTTCCAAAGTTAATTATGTTAGAATTAGTGGATGTAAGTGATTTAAAGATATTACCCAAGAATTTTCCTATTGAATTGTATACATTCAGTTCAACTTCATCTCAAAGTGGAGTTTCCATATGGCCCTAAAAGGGCTGTCAGCAACAACTAGGGAAATATGCTTTCTGTTCTTTCCCCTAATTGTCCTGTCCTTCAGGCCTCCAGGAGGTTAACAATCACCAGGGGATTTCCAGGTACAGACTGCCTTAGGTCAGTTAATAGGAGCAGCACTGGTAGTAGCACATGATGAGGAAAAGTTGGGTTCAAGACCAAAACCAAATTTATGTTTTTAGAAAAAAATATTTAAAAATCACTGGATGCAAGTTAGGTAACATGGTTCGCTATAGGAAACAACTTCAAAAATAAAGTCGGGTAAAAGATAATCAATGTATACCCTAAGATTTGGTGATCTGCAGAATAATAGAACAAAGGAAAGAATTTCTTCAAATGCAGGATTCAACATCTGGACATTACCCAGATGTTTAAATAATTACTTTCAATCCTAAAACTCTTTATTTAAGAGTGAAAAATTAAGGAAAGCTGTAAAGAAACAATGCAAGTTAAATAATGGCAGGATCCTATTAGGTTCTTAATATTTTTCAGTATATATTTATATATATATGATTATATAAATTATATAATTTTGTGAATAATCACTTTGCAATAGTGCTAAATATCCTCCATACATTGTTTCATCAGCTGGCATTTTTGATTAAATGAATGAATCCAAGTATTAATGAGACAGCACCAATACGAAGGATGCCACAAAATCATACCTCAATTAACTTTTGCCTTTCTATAAGATTAGCTTAAAAATGTTATTAAAGATAAACTAGATGGCTGGAGCAGTGGCTCAGAGGTTGGAGTGCTTGCCTGGCATGCATGATGACCCTTGTTCAAACCCCAATACCACATACACAAATAAGTGTCCAAGAAACAAAAGCCAGACAAAAATACTAACAAAGTTTATTCTTTCTTTCTCTCTCTCTCGCTTTTTCCCGCTCTCTCTTAAAAAAAAATAAAAAAGATAAACTAGAACAAAAACTAGGCGTTGGAGCAGCTAAACAGAAGTTGTGGGAAATATGACTCATTTTGACAGAAATACAACTTTGTAACCCAAATGAAATTGGTGGCAGTTTGGAGGTATAGAACATAGTATCCTAGAATAATTTATAATGTATCCCAAAATGAAAACTTTGGTGTCATTTTGCTCTGCTTAAAAGAACATGAATATCCAATCAAAAGAAAAATTTAAATACTTGAGTGTTTTGCTCTTTGGAAAAGTCACCAAGACACTGCGATGCACCTCAACAATTGGCAACGACTGGGTCCCTGTCCCTCTTTTCTTGATTTGGATTTGACTCTAACATATAATTATGTTATTTTATTATAATTAATTTATGATATTAATTATTGTTATAACAGGTTTGGTAAAAAGGAAAACATGAAATGAAGGCTATGTGGCCCTTACATAGAGTCAACAGAAATGGGCTTTGAAATGCTTATTTCCCAAAACCGCCATTCTGCTGGCCCTGTGGTTCGCTCGCCATTTCTTGCCAAATTATGTCTGTCAATGTCCACTGGCAGTTTGACAAAGTGCTGAATCTGCAAAAACCATGACATGCTGTGCAACAGCTCCCATAGCAGATTTCTGACAGATTTTCTTCCCCTGCAGTAAGAAGGTTGTTGCCACATTTTGTGCAGAGGGGCATAAATTAGCTAATATTTCTGAAGCATTTTGAAAATGAATAGTGCAATGTACATACCAAGTTTTACTATTAATTTCTGCTACTGTAAGTTTCAAAATAAACACAAAAACACATTAAGCCCCACTCAGAGAAGCATTAACAAAACACATTGCTAAGATTGTCAGGTTTCTTGACAAAGACAAAATATTGCATTTGCCTTCATATTTGACAACATTTGATAAAACTGACAAATCAATGTTCTGGAAAAAGCACAGGCATTTATTACAGTCATAATTTATTTGAATCACAGATAAAATGCTAGCAGAGACTTTGCATATTGTTGACAACATTATGGATAGTCAGTTGAGAATTGCACAATCTCAGTTCTCAATTCTCAGTTCT
Organism: Aplodontia rufa; assembly: GCA_004027875.1. NCBI lineage: Eukaryota > Metazoa > Chordata > Mammalia > Rodentia > Aplodontiidae > Aplodontia > Aplodontia rufa. Next base: position 43,367 of record PVKS010007947.1, on the reverse strand, counting down.
TTCACCAGAAAGTGTAACCATCTCTGTATATTTCCTTCTGTTTTCACAGATGAGACTTCACTTAATGAAAGCTTGCAAATGAGATTAGACCCAAGTTAAAAGAACTTTCTTAAGACCTGGATTAAAATGGCCATTTCCTCTTGGTCACATCTCAAAGTACAAATCGAAATCTTCAGGGGTGAACCCAGAACATTCATTTGTGTTTTTCATAGAAACTCTGTATCTGGTATTGACTTCAGCTTTGTAAAATACCACTAGTGGATTCCTATACTTCCACAACTTTCTTCTTTCTTAATCTATATTTCTTTTAATCTTAAACAAGAAGTTAGGTTGTAGTTACCTTGTTTCTGAAGATTTTGATTAAATTGGTTCAAATTATATGAAATCTAAATTTTTTGGAATTAATTTTTCTTTTTCTCCCTGATGATTGTTTCTAGCTTTTGAATAAAATCTGTCTTTTCTTTGTGTCTTTGGCTATTTCTCTATTTGCATAGTTACATGGCACAAAAATTCAGTGATAGCAGTTCAGGAGCTCCCATGTACAATTTTCAGCACAAGCACACCCCCTGTGATTACTACAACTACCTCTATCTTGATCTGATAGTGCACTAACTTTTAGCATTTAACTGTTTTAAATTCAGACAAGAATTTTCAGCCTTTAATGATATTCTGTCTGTTCAGTTAAATTTTGTGTTTTCACTTTGTCTACTTTCATTGTTTCATATTATTTTCCTTCAAAGTACTACCTGTCAATGCATCTTTATTTTATTTATTTATTTATTTTAATTTTTATTAAGGAGTTGAGTTAGTATACATTCATAAATGCGTGCTTTATTTATTTTCATCTACCTTTTTATTCTTTCCTTTTCAAATGTGAAATGAGAGATGCAGGCATCACATGAACAATCAGCATATTCTAGATCAGAAAAACCAAGTCCAGTCCTAGTTGGTACAAGTGTCACCTCATTTCCAGAATGATGCAGAGCTATCATGGTAAAGGCAAAAGAGAATGACTTCTGGATGAGAAAGTCATTATTTAATCTATGTTTAGTTTTATTAAAGTCTTATTAATTATGACCTCAAACAAGAGATTGGCTGCCAATGTTGTGAAATGAAGGTAATGATATCTACTCTACCTGCTTCAGAGGGTGATGGTCAGGATAAGATAATATTATGGATCTAAGATGTCTTGAAGACTGCAAGTAACTGTTAACCAATATGAAGAAATCAGTAAATTAAAGAGTAATGATTTCAACACAAATAATCACTGGAATTTGATTCTTTCATTTCTAGGTAATGAAGGGACCAGGTGGAAAAGTGGAAAGGAGAGCAATACATCACTGCAAAACAAGCAGAATTGTGTGAGGCCTGAGCTGAGGCCAACAAAGAACCAAGAGGAAAGATGGAGTCACTGGACTAGGCTTGGACCGCCTGACACTAGCCATACCACAGGTCTGTCCAAGTAAGTGAACCAATAGCAATCTTACAACAAAAGGAATCTTATTAGTAAAGTACCTCTGTTAGTTGTGAGCACCAAGGCACTGTGCTAGGGCCTAGAATTTAAAACAAAGATGTCTCCAAATAATTTAACTTGAGAAGAAGATTATCTTTGTTGAAAGCATATTCAAAAATTTCGAATTTTTCCATACAATTCAATTTAGGAAAAAAAGAGAAACCTCCCTGGGGAGGATTATACTTTGGAATGCAGCAAAACTGTATCTCTCAACAAAATATCCTTTATGAAAGAAATGCAGGTCTCAGGTAAAGCCAGTCCATTGTTGACCATTGCTAAACATCTACCCTATTTTTCACTTGCATTTTGTGGAAATTTTTCACCATACAGAGAAAACATTTGAGAACAATGCAAGCCTTTGTCAGCAGTATTGATCTACAGTTAGTCTTTGATTCTATAGACAGGAATCACTATAGGCTGAGCTATGTGATCTCAGCACAGATCTCAGGCTATGAAGTTTCCTTCAAAGTCTGAAGCATAATACCACTGTGAGAATCAGAGCAGGTAGCAATGGACTCCGAACACTAAATTCCAATCAAGATCCAAGAAAGGGACTTGTGTCCTTGTTCTATCTCTTTTTAATTTATTTCAAAATAATTTGATACAGCTTTCAAATGATCTGAATGAACACTGTCCTGCCATAGGAAATAAGAAGACAAGCACCTATTTCTCTGCTGATAACATAGATTTCTCATTAGGTTCCAGAAGCTGCCTTAATAAGCTACTAAGCCTGCTGGCTAAATACTGTCAGTTTAATATCTACTGTGCCAAAACCAAAATTATTTTAGACAGATATTCCAAAATGCAGATAGATGATAGAAATTAAGTTTATCTGACAGGATTATTAATTTAGCTATCTGGGTTAGTGGTAGAGGGGTATAACTTGCAGTTAGCAACCCAAGAAACCCACAAATTTTCATTTGTTGTATGAATTATGCTTCATAAATAGATTTCAAGTGCCAGAGTCTGTATTGGGCTGCTTAGTGATTAAGATTCATTCTTGTAAGAAGCTTATATTTTAAAGTAGAATTCCAGGATTATATAAATTCGAAAGGAGTCATACTTTGATATAAGAAGAAAGTCAAATTGTAGAACACTTGCTTTGATCAAGCAATGAATAGCAACACATTATGTGCTGAGTTTATTTGAATACGAAAGATGAATAAGTATCCTTAACTAGCACAGATTCGACTCTTTGTTTTAGTTTTTATATATTTCTCATTTGAAGTGCCTTTAAGTCTTTCTGATGTTGTTTTAATTCTTTTGAAGAATGGATAACATTTTAATTTCTGCCTAAAAAACAGTTTAACTTACACAATGCGATCATCCTGTGCATGACTTGTATTACATACACTAAAAACTAAATGAAGAGGAAGACTTGTTATATCGAAGGGAAAAGGGGAAAAATAAAACTCAGCTCCTGAAGAGAGAAGACTCAGATCAGGTTTAGCTCTCAATCAACGTGAAGGTGTCACTTGACAGACCCTCATGATGTTCCTGTGGAAGGTGGAGGAGTGTGACACTGGAACCTGAGGGAAGCTCATCATTCTCTGAGCAGTTGACTCCTGGCTCATGTTCAAAAAAGAAACCAGACTCTAATGACATATCTTGAAAGGAGTCCTTGGTCTTGACCTGCACAAGATTTTTAATCAAGAATCTCATGAAGTCAAAGAATCTATATCTAGCATATTCCAGGGATGCAGTTTAGGAATATGGCTAAATCTTTGGACAGAAGAAAAATGGTCTTTAAATTTTTCATTTAAATTTTGCATATCCCTTTTTTTTCCTCAACCATTAAGTATAAAGTTCAACCTGAAGGAGTCTATAATTCAATTGCAGTTTGGATAAAAATAAGCAATTTAGGTAAACAAGAAAGCACTATGATCTGGAGGTGAACTCTGTTATTCCAAAAATTGTAGCAAGACTGTAGGATGAGCCTTCTATAGCTTTGGCTCAAGAACTAAGCTGGGGAAGTAGAGCCCTCAGAATCATATCCATGAAAATGTTGAGGGAATGTGAAATATTTGGCCTGGAGATTAAAAGGGGTGCTTGACTGAAATCTTCCAATATTTGAAAGCCTATTGTGGGTAAGACGAAGAAGACTTATTTTAAAAATTTCCCAGCGGCAAATTAGGATCAGTGATTTAAAATTAGGGACAGACAGTTTATATCTCTTTTCAAGGAAGAGATTTCAAATTATATGGAATGGATTTCCCTAAAAGAAGTAAGAATTAGGGAAAAGGTGAAATATTAAATGATCATATATCAGGAATGTTTGAGAAAATTTCTTAATTCTGAAAGGAATAGAATGACAAGATCCCAAGTTCACTCTTATCTGTCCTGTCAATGGCTCTATATTTTGTTTTGTTCTTGATATTGTAATAAGCCTCATATAAATACCTGCTACCAGTTCTCAAATACAAATGAACATATGGTTCTTTTTAGGGGAACAGACCCTCAGATCTTACATCCTTGTTCTGTTGCTACTCAGTATTTGAATTTATTCCCTAGTAAGGGGCTGGGGGGACTAGCGACTGAAGGCATTAAGAGGGTTGTAGCAGCTGACAGACATACTCTCAGTATAACCAAAACTAAACAATAAAAAAACATGGAAAACAAAGTTGGGTTAGATGTTTTCTATAATTTGAATAATAGTTTCCTTAGATTAAGAGAATATTCTTCTAAACTAATAGAAAAGTCTAGAGTATCTTAGCTTTTTACTCTAATAATCCAATATCTCTTTTGAGTTTGCCCTAGCCAAAATCCATGTTGACAATGTACAAATTCAGCAAATTTACATGAAACAACTCATGCCCTTGGCTTTTTTTTTCCTCCCCATTTGTGGAATTGCTATACTAAAGAAAACTTTTGTGTTTCATTTCTCAATGCTTTGTGAGGTTTTATTGCTTTCAAATTCAGTGTCCCATACTCTATCATACTCTTTCTACTTGGGCTCCATTCAAGCTCCTGCTCCTCTTTCAATGCCGTACTCCATTTTCTTATCTCCTGCACAATTGTACCAGATTCCCTGGATGGAAATACTCATTGCAGCTTCTCACCAATAACTTCTATATTTACATGTTACTATCCCCATCTATAATAATAATATATTCTTGAGTAAAATTTCACTTTGTTTATCAATGTGTTCTTTTCAGAACCAAACATTAGAGTACCTGACACACTATGTGCATTAAATAAAAATTTTCAAGTTCTGCATTATGTATTCTTCATTGTGTTAAAGTTAGAGCTTTATTTGAATTTTTCTGGATGGTTAGTAGTATTGCTAACTTTTTAAGTTATTACTATATCTCTTGTGTTTCCAAATTATTGAGGAATGAATGTTTCCGAATATCTATTACTATGAAACTACAAAAATGAGAACATATTGTTATTATAGTTCTTTGAACAGAATCTTAATTTTTATTTCAAATACAGCATACCTAGAAAAAGTACATTCTTATGTCTAGATTTGGAAAAATTATTTTATTTACTGTGAATAAATATTAATCTTTCTGAGAACTTATAATGTCAATGGAAAAAAAGGTATCCACACCAGCAAATAAAATTTTTTGTGACATGATTGAAATTTCACTGCACATGTAGGTAAGATTATGTGATGGGAATATTATTCATGGAGCTAGGCTGTGAGTATGTATTTTGCTGTTTTTCTCCGTAAGATTATTACCTAGGTTATATCACTTAGCAATATAGTGCTGTTATTTGAAATGTAAATAGTAAATGCTATATGGAGAGACTTGTTGAATTCAAGAGCATTTTAATCAGTGAAATTTATGCAGCAGCAGTATAACACCCTTATGATACCGATGGATTCCATGTCATTCAGGCAGTGGTTCTGTTGTGTGCTTGTTGATTACTATGAGGTATGCCACTCATTATGTGTTACTTTCTCAGCAGCTGAAGAACACTCGAAATGTTATGCCAGAGATGAAATACTCTGCCTCCTGAGCAAACCACATGACTCTCACTTCCCTAACACTTATAACACATGTCACAAATGGATTTCAACTATATCTCACACATCAGATACGCTTTATAATTTTGTTTATACATTGGAGCCATAAGGTGTTATAAAACAAGTTAAAGGAACTGTTCTTACTAAGATTACAGAGAAAGTTCCCAAGTAAAAGAAAATCTACATGGGCTAACCAAATAACTTGTCTCTATTCCATTTGGGTCTAAGATTTATATGTAGGAATGAAGTGCTAGCTGGGGGTGGTGGCACACACCTATAATCCCAGCAGCTCAGGAAGCTGAGGCAGGAGGACCACAAGTTCAAAGCTAGCCTCAGCAACTTAGCGAGGCCCTATGCAACTTAGTGAATTTTTTACTCAAAATAAAATAAATAAATAATTAAAAAGGAACCAGAGATGTAGCCCAGTGATAAAGTGGTCCTGTGTTCAATCTCTGGTACCAAAAAAAAAAAAAAAAATGAAGTAATGAAGTGCTTATTCAAGGTGATCTATTATTTAAGGATTCTAGTACTTAGTGAAGAGATCCTGTATGTCAGAAATCTTTGACATCTTTTAGACCATAAAGTTCAAGACAGCAAAACAGATTACATGATGAACAATAAGAGGTATATTCTCAATTGAGTAAATTAAATACACAAATACTGTGCTTTTAGGTGGGCATGTACCAAGTCTTTCTCATCTACTGAATCCTTGCAAAAATTCATATGGCGTATTATTACCTCTAACCTACCTACAAGAAAACTGAGTCTTAAGTTGAATGACTTGCTCCAAATCACATGAGATTATGCAAAGTTTGGACCAAGACTTCTCTCTCCTCTCTCACAAGGATGTGATCCCTGCCCAGAGCATCTGAGAATAATATAACAAAGGTATATGAAAGAGAATTCCACACTAGTTCAATTTAATATCAATTTAAAGAAAAATATATAAATATCCCCAATTATTTCATGTAAGTTTAAACACAAAGATGGTTTGTTCCACACTTATTGACAGAAAAATATGTGAAAAGAAACACAGTCAAAATTAATCCTAGGCCTATAACTACCTTGAAATAATACTTTGTCTAGCTTTAAAGTCTTTTGAAAGCTTTAAGGATGATCAAATGACACTCCACAACCAAATTGTCAGTACTTTTTGTGGATCATCTTGTTAGTGTGCTCTCAAAGGGCATCGTGACCTATGTTGCTTCAAGTGTCCAAAAAGCATCAATTTTCTACCTTGATTTTCTCTGATTATTGACAATTTTCTCTGCTAGAGACTATTTAGATGATGAGACAAAACTCAAAGTGATTGGCCAGAATAGCAAAGTGAGAACATTCTAGTCGATCAGCATGCACCTCATTAGTATAGCTTTCCTTCGTAATTCGTGAAAAGGTATCTTGAAATATACAAAAGAATTTTTATTGTAAGGTAGAAAACATTTTCTTATTTATTCTCACCCACATCAAGACTTGTGATTTGATGATAAAAAGCTAAAAGTTTGTTCTAAAAGATTCTTCGTCTCCACTGCTAAGCTCCTCTCTGATGTTTTTTCTTATCCTCTCCTACTTGGAGGTGCCAGCTTTCATTTCACCAGCCAACATAGTATAATTATTCGATATTTAAATCTCTTGGTTATAAAGTACTTATCTACTGCAAAACAAGCGGCCATAAAAATTTTGGAAAGAAAATTCCAAAGGCATAAACTTTGAATTTATTTTAAGATATAATTACTCATTAATCAATAAACTAAAAAGCTATAATTTGTAATTTGAGGTAACAAGCAGGAAATACTGCCATTTGATAACAGTGAAGAATATTCATTTCATTATACATTTTTCTGTCATTGGCAGGAAGCTTTGGTCTTAATATAGCATCAAGTCTTGGAAAATGGCCAAGAATGTATCTTAAAACCATAGAAAATATAACATCGAAAAACAGATAATAAAGCTTAATGTAGATAAATGTTTGACTATATATCTAAATGAGTAAACTATTTCTGAAATAAAATGCCATTATTCATGAAATGGCTGCATAATTAGGCTGAGTAGAAATAGATAGATGGCACTATATAAATTCTTTAAAACCACTGAATCTTCTATTGGCAATTAATGCCAAACTTATTCCATCTACAACAGAAAAGAATTGAAAAAAGGCATGCTCTTGGGAGTCACCAGTATCACCAACTTTTCTTGAGAAATACAAATGCAAATCAGCTGTTCATACTCACCAAAAACATCTACACACATTGCTTAGTTTTACCTATTTAGATGATACCAAGAAGTATCCAAGGAATTTTAAATATATGTAAAGGAATAAAATATTGCAATGAGAGGTCTTCAGAACAATTAACTTGAAAAAATTGTTCAAATAATGTTCTGATACCCTGATTGTTTTCTAAAACTTTCTTAGGAAAATGTTTGCTACCTACTATACAGTCAGTCCACTAGATTGAATGCTGAAACAAGAATTAGAATACTTACATTTTTATCATAATGGTTATCTACAATATTTTTATTAGATAACTTTAATTTTCATTGCATTTTGTACAAAATGTATTAATAATCTTTGTGAAAATTCTTTTAATATCCTAATTTATGAGATAATGATATAAATTATAAAAGTTTTATAATTAGATTAAAATATATGTTTGTATGACTATATTGTTTAATTTTGGAAGCAATAATTCAGAGAGGGTAAATTTAAGTTTAGGAACATATTTTGAGAGGATGTCTCAAGCAAAATTTGAAAAATAAACATTAGCTGCTTACTGGCATTAAAATATGAGTTGAAAGCAGTTTGAACAGTTGTTAGAAAGTAGTGACAAATAACAGTGACAATTGAGTTGATTGCAGGTGTCTTGTATGTGTCACTGAAACTGATATTAGGTCCAGTTAGACTTTTTAATAACTTCACCAACGATTAGAAGGGAAGATGAGATAACATGTTAATTAAATCCCCAGAGCCATTAATTCCAAACATCAATCAATCTATAAAAGTGTCAGAGTATCTAGTTCGACTATGGCTCAAAAATAAACTTTAATACAGAAGACTGATATGGAATTCAAATTTCAACCAAAACATCATGGAACAATGTTTTGGAAAGTATATTGCAAAGACGCTGTTTACTGAAGTATCAAGAAAATTGAAGGGGCTGGAGCACTGGCTTGACAGTTATAGCTCCTGCCTGGCTTGCTCAAGTTCACAAGTTCAAACCCCAGCACTATGTACACAACTAAGTGTCGGATCAACAAAGGTCACATGAAAAACTAAATAAAAGTTGATCCTCTCTGTGTCTATTTATCTGTCACACTGTCCCTCTCATAAAAAAGAAAGAAAGAAAGAAAAGAAAATCGGATAGGTAAAGTTTTGCTTAAATTTACTCAATATTCTTACATATTTTTTGTTTGCTCACATAGATGAAAAGTATCAATTTAATAAGACAACCAAAGCAATAGCAAACAATCAAATATAGGCTTAGACCATGAAACTAATTTGTCCTGGTCCATGCATGTTTCTTTACAGTTAAGTCTTTTGAACCCTCATTATAGTATAAGCTTCGCTTCAATCTTCAAAGAATAATACCAAGTATAGCTCACAGACCCCAAAAAATATTGTCCAAGACTTCCGGGCAATATCCACAGTCCAAATCCACCCCTGCTATTCTGAGGCTAGTAGTGCATTTCACTTGCATAACTGAGCTGCTGTTGTCTTCCTGTTCTAGTTTAAAGCCCTATCCACTTTCCCAAGTTTGTGTTTAGCTGTTCCACTTTTCTGTGTTCTAGCTCCTCACCCTATTCTCTAATCTTCCTAACAGCAACAGTATGCTACCACAAATGATTACTCATCAATAATATATCCATAGCTGTAATTAATTAACAAAATCACAAAGAAATAAAATGCTTCCCTAATTTTCATACAAAGCTAGCAATGTGAAGTTTATTTCACAATTATCATTAATAGTACATATGAATTTAAAATAGAATATTCCACATTAAAGAAAACCAATTCCAAATGAATGCTGCTATTAGACGAATCTCATTTACTAATTTCATTAAAGGAATAAATTTGTTGCTTTTTGCTGTTTAATCAGAACTGATCCTCTCATATTCTAAATTTTTCTGTTTGAGACTATTTTCCATTACAATCAGGTTGAGATTTTTTGTTTTGTTTAGTTTTGTTGAATGGTAATTGGAATTTTCTGCTCATTAGAATGATGTATGGTGGGGCTATTTTTGAAGCGATAATTTAATAGTAATAATACTGTTGCAAAGTAAGGCAGAGGACATAACACATTGCTCGCTAGTTTATGCTCAACATAATAACACCTGGGTACCTGCCATGTTATTCTCATACATCAGTCATATACATTTATCTGAAAGCACCATTTCTGGTCCCGGACATGAAGTATCTAAGAAATCTTCAGTTCTCTATTAAGCTCTCCTCTTTGCATCCTTTGCCTATTGCTCAAATGTTTTATGAGGCTACTCATTTTTCTTTTGAGACATATATCTTCATTCTTGAACTTTTGTTCTCATATCTCACTGTCTAGGAAAAGCCTGCTCTCTGACTTCCAAAATCCTGAATTTTGTATGCAGTGATGCACTTGCAAATATTTAACAACCATCTCTCCTAGGGAAGCAAAAGCCATGACTTCTGCCATTAACCAATTTTAATGACAGAAATATCCATCAAAGTTAAATATGTATTACTAAATTGTGCCTGTTATTTATTGCTGCATAACAAATTAGTCCAGAACTTAACTTCTTAAAAGAAGGCATATTTGTTACATCACAGTTTCTTTTGGTCAGGAATCTGAGCTAGTGTCTCTCAAAAGATTTGTCAGCCAGGGCTTTGGTCTCAAATGAAGGCTCGAATGAGCAAATATACAACTTTAAATTCACACATGTGGCTGTTGAAATAATTTGGTCTTTTAAAAGACATTTTTATCTATTCATTCCTAATGAATCCTTTTTTCTGGAACTCTGTGGAGTTGGACAGATCAGGACTGATCTGACAGATGCTGGATTTTCTGGACTGGATTTGTCCAACTGTATCTTAGTACTCCTAAGTCTCAGTAAGATGATGAGAGCAAACAGAAGTAAAAAATCCAATCCCAGTAAACAAAACTATTTATCAGAAGGCAATTGTCTAAACATGAAGATATCTTGGATTCTCCATGTTAAATGGTTTTCATTTCTTTTCTTTTTTTTTTTAAAGAGAGAGGGACAGTGAGAGAGACAGAGAAAGAGAGAAACAACTTTATTTTTTAGTTTTTCACATGGCCTTAGTTGCTCCAACATTCGTTTGTGTACGTGGTGCTGGGGTTTGAACCCGGGTCCTCGTGCTTGCCAGGCAAGCACCGAAACCAAGAGCCACCGCTCCAGCCCATCATTTCTTTTCTTTAATACTGACTGCATTACTCAATTCAGTTCACCCTTGTTAATTTTAACTTGTCTCTTGCTTCATGAGTCATGCATTGCATCTCTTTCTTTTCAAACATTTTTGACCTCTTTTAACTCTACTCTCTGGGTTACTGTGATTCAATGCTTTTTATGGTGCATGCTACATCTCCCTGTCATTCTTTCTCCATTTCCTTCAGAGCTTCCTCTTCCTCCTATGCCTTTGAGAAACTGATTTTCTAAGGATTTCTTTTTGGTCCTTGACTCATCTCACTCTATATATTATATAATAGTAATAGAACTTGATAGGTTCTATTACTCCCCACAAGCTTACAGATCTTTCAGTTAATATCAACCGAGCTGTCTCCTCTAAGGTTATATCTATTCATGAATGTTGAGTACCTGTGGTCATAATCACCAAAATTTGCAAACAACACAAATGTTCATCAACCAGTGAATGAAGAATCAAACTGTGACCTACCTATGCAATGACACGACATTAAGCAGACAAAAAAGGAACAACTTCCTACCTGTACAACAGTATGGGCAGATCTCAAAGCATTACAGTAAGTTAATACAGTAAAACACAAAGGACATTATGGTTCTATTTATAGTACCATCTGAAAAGACAAAAGTTTAGGGACAGAAAACAGTTTTCCAGGTGCTTCAGGTACACAGCCATGAAAAAGCTAACTAAAACAGAGATATTTTCCCTACAATTTCATACACTTTTTATGTTCCTCTGGACACTCATTGAGAAATTAGCAAATTCCCCTGAATGCTCACTCTCTTCTCTAAACAGTTTGTTTTCCTTGCCCTAACTCCCTCTAACCTGAATATTCATGGACGCCACTGATTTTTCAGTTCCAAACATAAAAATACTTACACATACCACACGTAGCATTGGTTCTTGACCAGTGGAGGGAGTCTGCACAAGTATCTAGAATGCTTTCATTAAATAGGTACTCTTAGCCCACCTCACAGTCAGATTATTTTATCCCTAGGGATGTGGATGGAGGGAGGATGGGTATTTTGAAAACTCAGTACTTCTGCATTGCTCTTGATTAGTATAGACTCAACCTTAATGGATATGTAGGAATAAAGAAGAAACTTAAAAATAATTTCACACCAAGAGTTGAATTTATTAATTACTTTTATCATGACTGCTGATTTTTTTCCCGAATTCATTTACCATAAGTGACTTTCCTCTGCTTTGCATCATCTACCAAGATCAATTTCTTAATTGTATAAGTATTTATAAGAGTATCTACAATGTGATAGACATTGTTATGTGTTGGTGACAGAAAAAATAAGTAAAAAGTCCATAATCTCTATTCTCAGCAAATTAAACGCCTAGTCAAGGAGTCATATATTAATCAAACAATCACACTGATGATATGTAATTAGCCATGGGGACAGGTGTACTGAGTGACATAATCATGTTTCTGTGAGGAAAAATATCACTTATATCTGATTTATACTAAAATCAAGGAAAGTTTCCTGAAAAGTAATTGGGTCATGACAGTAAGGAAGTGTGAAAGAACACACATAGAAGGAATGTGTTTATGACAGAGAAAGGTAGTCACATCAGACCTCCACGGTAGACATACGCAGGCAGAATCAGGTTCTCAAGGTCAATGCAAAAAAAAGCAAAAGCCAAGGGGGAAGCCAGAGACTTGTAAAGCAGCTAGACAAACTGGACATGGTGGGCCATTTTGTATAATTTTGCCTTCATTTTTTTCTAAGATCAATGATATCTCACTGAGCAGGCACACCATAGAAAACCTATTACTGGGCAATTGTGTGTTTTAGGCAAAATAAAAGGGTAAGTTGGAATACACACTGGTAATGGGGATAAAGAAAAGTGGATCAATTCATGAACTATTTATTTAGAAAGGAGAAAAGATACCTGATGTGATTGATATACTTTGACATAGTCGAGTAGCTATTTTAGCAGTTGAGCAATTGGGTCTTAAGCACAAAGAATAAGAGTGAGCTTGGCATAGATACTTAGGAATTACCATGTTATATGTAGAAATTAAGGTCATGGAATGAATAAAGTTGCCAGAAATAGAATACAGAGTGAGAATAAGAGAAATCATTATGAAAGCCCAACATCTAATAGCCAGGCAGAGTTGGATAAGCCTGATAAGGAAGAAAGAGGAGAGAGCTTAGAGCCAGGAGGAAATCCAGGAGCACATAATGTTGAAAACATCAAGGGAGGAGAGAGTTTTGAGAAAGATGTGGCCAACATCCTCAAGTAGTACCGGAAGGTCAAATGAGAAGATCAACGAAAAGTCCACTGAGCACAGAGACACGGAGATCTTCAGTAGTCTTGAAAGCTCTTTTGTGGAGTCATAGAATGGAGGTTAAACCTAAGTACCTTAAGAATGAGAAGTAAAGAAATGCAGACAGTCCTGGATGCTTCTTCCAAAAAGCTCAGTTGCTAAGAGATGAAGGAAATGGGTAGGAGCTTAAAGAGTGACATGATGAGGAAGGTGTTTCAGTTTCGTTAATTTATTTTAGTGAGACATACATGTAAACAAATAGGAGAAATAAGCATATAGAATACAGAGAAGGGGGAGAGGGGGAGAAAAACAAGGGAAGGGCATTATTGACAGTGAAAGTCTCCTAAGAGGACAGCAAGAGGGGACAAAAGCTCAGGTAGAGTCTGGCTTTGGGCACTCGAGAGCTTCTCTGTTCTAAAAGAAGTAAAAGTGAGAGATTAAGAACACATGTAGGTAGACTGTTATGTTTGCTACAAAGGCGTCTATAGGTGACTTCAACATCTTTTATAAAGTGGAAAAAAATATCTGCAATATATGATGAGAATATAGAAGAATCAAAATATGTTTTGTTGAGATTAGAAGAACCTAAAGACACTTTGATGGTTAATGAATTTCTGGATAGGATTAAGAACCAACCTGAGGGGCTAGAGTGGTTACTCAGCAGTTACTGTGCTTGCTGGCATGTGCAAGTACACAGGCTCAAACCCCAGTGCCCACGTACACAACTAAGTGTTGGAGCAATGAAAGCCATGAGAAAAACTCAATAAAAATTGATTCTCTCTGCCTCTTTCTCTCTCTGTCCTTCTCTCTTAAAAAAAAAAAAAAAAAAAAGAACCAACTTGAGGTAAGAATTTAAGGTGATACGTATTCTCCTTCAGGTGTACCTTTCTCCAGGAGCCAGAAACTCGGATTTGCATGAGAAAGGTGATGGAGTTCATCCTGATGGTCAATACTAATATAGACTAGTGATTCCTAGAGTTGGGAAGGGTAGGGAGAAGTAGGATAGAGGGAGGTTGGATAACAGGATACATAACACTTGGAACATGCAATTAGATAGAACGAGCTCGTGTTCCACAGCACAGTGGGTGAGTACAGTTCACAGCAGCCTGTTATAGATTTTATGAAAAACTGGAAAAGAGGAGCTCATAGGCTCTACACACAAAGTAATGATAAGAAGATGGAAATGCTAATTACTCTGATTTGATCAGAACATCTTGTACACATGTACTACAATATCACACTGTACCACATAAATGTGAACCATTATTAATCAAAAAATTATTTAATGTTTAAGGAGGTGGAAATCACAGTTATTTTTATTTGATCAATCATATTGTATACATGTGTCAATTATCACACTGCATCTCATATATAAAATCGTTATTAATAATAAAAGAAACAAAGTTTTTAAAAAGAAAGAAGAAGTCATAGTAAGTAGGGTGATTCAGTCAGTGACTTTAGAATTGGGTCATTTCAGATGAAGACAATATCCAGGGTGTGACTGGGAACATGTACCTGGGGATAAATGTTCATGGCATTGGAAACAGAGAGGTCAGGAAAAGGGCAGACTGCCATTGGATAGGTCCTATGTGTGCATGATGATGAAATTTACAGTAGTGGTAGAACTTGGGACGAGGGGGAAACAATGAAAAAAAAAAAAACCTCATGGAAATGTCTGCATGGGGGAAAGGGAAAGACTTCATTGAATGGCAGTGCCAAGGCCAGGGAGAAGTCTAAATGATACGAACATACGAAGGGTGGTGCTTTCTAGAAAATGGTAGAGAGGTTAACACATTGACACATTCGTAAGAAAAGACAAATCCTACGGCTAACTCTGAAATTTTGGAAGAATAAATAACCACCACTTAAACAGCTGCAGAGGAGACATATCACAGGGCAGCTCCGTTTCCTGTTAAGAGGAGAGGAGGTTTGGGGGTAGGAAACAACCACCACAAAATAGCATTTCCAAGAGTCAGAAGGGAAAAGCCCTTTCAAGGAACAGAAGTAGAAGATTTGGCCAGGAATAAAAAAAAAATCTTAGCTTACTACTGTGGAGAGTTAAAGATGAAAATTCTCAAAAACACTGATGATTTTAGTTTGGAAACAAAAAACAAAAAATATTATTAAGGTAAGTATGGATTGTGAATCTAAAAGCCTGAGAGACTAAATGTTCATTTCCAGGTGATTTCACTAGCAGTGGTTGCTGGTGGTACAGGCAGAAATAAAAGTGCCAATTTATAAGGTGATAAAATCAACAGCAAGCAAATAAAAAAAAAAAGAGGCTTAGACCATGAAACTTTTTTGTCCTGGACCATCTGCTTTTCTTTACGTTTAAGCACACAGAACTCTGACGATATCATAAGGTTTGCTTCGCTCTTCAGGGAACAATCGCTGACTGTCAAGTCTGGAAGTTAAGGCAAATCCTTCGGGTTCCAAATGAGTCTCATAACTATAGACTGCAGATGGTAGAGTGGTCCTGGGTTGGCCAGTGAGGCAGATGTGGTGTTAAATGATGAAAGGCAGAAAGGTGGAAATAAAATGAAGAGAAATGTTTCTTTTATAAAATGAAGAAACAAATAGGATGTGATCAATTATCCACCTTAAGTATTATACTTTTAAGAGAAACACAGCAAAACAAAAGATTTAGTAGATTCATGTATCTTTATCTTTTAAAAAACCTAACTTTATATTTTTCCCTTTTGAAAACTTACATATGATTTAAGAAACATGTCTTTTCTCCCTTTTATCATTGATATCTCACCTATTATTTATTGATACAACTAGGAAAATAAAACCTGATTCACATCTTTTGAAGAATTTAGTTTGACTTTCAAGAAATAGAACATTGCTTTGAAGCTACTTAAATGCTACCAAGTTATATGAATACACAGAGTAACTCTCTAAATAACTAAATTGCATACATCAGCTTAGCAAATGACTGAAGAAGATAACCACTATCTCTATTGGAGGTTATAAAACCAATGCAAAGATTTTGAAGTGCATTAACATTATTTTCTGACAGTATAAATACATCATTTTCTGTACTTATCTTTATGAATGAGACCATTTCTAATACAAATAGAAAAAGAGGGAGAAATACTAGTAATCCTATTTTTATAAACATTTTATCCACTATTTTCAAATATCACTAGATAAAATTGCATACTATCATTTAAGACAATTGTTATTGGTTGTTTAGAAAGAAACTCAGGTTGAGCTGTAAGGTTTTGGAGAACCATTTTAACAACATGAATTTTCTTAAGAAACTAAGAAGGAATATTGAAATATAAATGAAAAAAGTACTTGGAGATAAGGGTAAATTATGGCAAGAAGTATGATCTTTCTTATGAAAAATAATTTGTAACAATTACTTCATATTCATGGCCTGGAGGATTTGTTGATTTTGTCAGCAGACATCCTTCAATAGATTCAAACAAATAAATACATATCATTTAAGAAATATTAATTATGCCACATTTGCACTCAAAAATATTATCCTGTAACATGGGAAGTCATACCTAAATGAAGTTTTATTTGTTTCCTCCCTAGATGAACTATAATCAGGAGATATTTCTTTTTAAGGGAAATAATTGTGAAACATAACAATGACATTAGACTCAACCTATTCACTTCTGTTTTTTTATTCAGAATTTTATTTGTTGAACAATCACACAATCATTTAACGAAATACTATAATATGTATATAGATTCTGAAGGTTAGATTTACCTCCAAGAGTGCCCCCCCAATTACCCACCCTTATCCCTCCCCTCCCCTTCCCAAAACATCTCTAAAAATGTATTAGGTTATATAACATTACACCTTATCCAGATTTAAAACATGATAATAGACCTCCTTTCTCAATGGCCAGGGTATAGTTCCAGCCTCCAAAGATGAGTGAAGACCTTCGACCCTTTGTTCTCTGGGTTATGGTGATTTCACTCAGTATAATTTTTTTCATAGCCATCCATTTACCTTTAAAGGCTGCAATATCATTGTTTCTAATTGCTGTGTAAAATCCCATGGTCTATATGTACCACACTTTTTGGATCCATTCATCCAGTGAGGGACATCTGGGTTATTTCCATAATTTAGCTATTGTAAATTGAGCTGCTATGAACATAGATATTGCTGTGTCACTGTAATATGCTGATTCTAAATCCCCTGGAAAAATACTCAGGAGAGGAATAGCAGGATCATATGGTGGGCTCACTTCTTAAGTATTTACTGCCATTCCAGCAAGACACTGTTCAAGGGATTCAAAGTGTTTATTTAGAGGTGTTGTTTTAATTTGACACTGATTGCATTATATTCAAATGGTGCAGTCTTCAGCTCCCTGCAGCATTGCAGAACATGAATTAGGTGTGTTCAGTGACCAGGAAGTGGGATTCTTCAATTGTGCATCCTTCCAAATAAAGCATCTTGTATAATTAGGAAATACCTTAAGGTCTAATCCTGATTCAGGCATATTTTGAGTTCTCGTTCTCTGATGAGTTTCCCCATGCTATTTTCTACTATATACAAAATACTATAAAGTACATAATCAGTTTTCAGGTTAGAGTATGGATTTCATTTATTGACATACAGTAACTCCCTTTATTTTAGGGCCACCACATTTTGAAGACCCAATTAATGACTGAAGCCATGGAGAACACTGAATTCCATATATTTTATATTTTTCTATACATGTATACTTATGAAAACCTATATTTATAAATTAGGCATAGTAGGAAATTAATAAGCAAATCTTTTCAACCTCAGCATACATTTTTTTCCTTTTCTTATTAACTCAAAAACTTCCACCTTTTCATCTAGAAGAAGAAATTTCTAGCTTCTCTTTGCCATATTTAAATTGCCAGCATCAATATTTTTGTGTTGTGGGGCCATTATTAAGTAAAATAAGGGTTACTTCAACTCAAGCACTATACCATAACAGCTACCAAGTGACCAAGGGGTAGGTAGCATATACAATGTATATCCTTTATATGAAGGCAGGATTCTTCCCTGGGCAGGACAGAGTAGTATAGCAAGAGATTTCCTTATGCTACTAAAAAGGGCATACAATTTAAATTTCAAGAATTGCTTATTTCCATTTAATATTTTTAGACTACATTTGACCCTTGATAACTGAAACCACAAAATGTAAAACTGTGGGTAAGAGGTGACTATCGTATATTGTTCCTTATTAAAAAACCGATTTACTAAAATACTCAGTGCTGGCGACCTAGAGTCATCACCCAATGATTCAAGCATTTTTATAATCCCTTTCTCTTGAAAGTGGATGGACATATAATTTGCTTTTAACCCATATAATCAGACAAAGATGATGAGATGTTGCTTTCTAGATTATGATTTCATCCTATCAAAATGGAGAGGGAGAGCCTGTTTTATTGACATTGAACATATCAACTGTGATGATGTGAGTTGCCTGTGGTAAAAACCACATAGCAGGGATCTGGATGCAGACTCTAGGAGCTGAGAGCTTTAGTTTTGGAACTGTAAGAAACTTAATCTGTCAGCAGCTACCAGAGCTCCAGCTCCAGAGGAGACTGCAGTCCTGCCTGACAGCTTGATTGCAGCCTAGTGAGACAGTGCTCAGCCCTGGCTAGTCTTCTGACCCACAGAAATCACAAAATAGTATTATTTAATCACTGAATGTTGTGCAACAGTGGAAAACAGATGCTATTAAAAACAATTTCACGTGGGACAAAGTCGATGAAACCGGAAGATAATATACTAAATGAAACATCATATAATTTCATTTTTATGTGGAATCTAAAAGTTGGTGTGGAAAGTAGAATGGTGGATTCCAGGACTTGGAGCAGGGCATGGTAAGGTTGAGAAGCTCTTTGGTTAAAGAATACAAAATTTCAGTTATATAGGAAGGGTAAGTTTAAGAAATATTTAGTCCAACACAGTGACTGTAGTTAGTAACAATACAATCTTGGTAAATGGATAAAAGAGTAAGATTTTGTTTCCAAAGTAGCAAACATATTAATTAGCTCAATAGTCATTCTATAACATGTACATATTCAAATCATCTTGCTGTACACCATAAATATATAAACTTTTATTTCTTAAAAATGTGAATGAAATAAATAATTCTCTAGAAAAATAAATCTGATTCAAAAGGAATCTTTCTAAAAAAAACTGTATTAACTACAAGAAAAATTAGCAAGTTGCAAGAGAACTGCCCCTCCAAATAACACATCTCATGGAAAGAAACTTACAGTGAAATTGATAAAAACATAATTCTTGTGCCACTTAAAATATTCTGTAACACATAGAAATAAGAGGTCTTCCTAATGCTTGGACAAAACCTGCTTAGGCCAAGTACCTATCTTTTTATTTTATTTTATTTATTTATTTATTTATTTATTTTGCAAAAGATGGGAGATAGAGGGAAAGATGGGGGAAAGAAAGAATGATAGGAGAATAAAAAAAATCACTGGCCAATAATAGCAATTAAAAAATCTAAATAGATCAGTATCAAAAACTGCTGAGAATTAACACATAGACAAAACAACTAATACATGCCCTAGAGCATCACAAATACAAACAAGAATCAAATATATGTGCAATAACATTACATATCCTTGATATAGTGGATACACAAGTTGAACTTCTATATCATACCCAATATGAAACAAGTTCCAGATGTATTAAACATATAAATATGTCAAAATTATTGCAAAAATACCAGAAAATAAACTGGTGTATATCCATTTTTCAAGCAGCAAACTACTCATTCTAATGAGAACAAAACTATAATAGATGAAAGGACTGTTAGATATTACTACAATAAAACAAAAGTAAAATTACTGCATGACAGCAAATGCCATAAAGTTAAACTGCAATTAATGATCTGAGAATAAATACCAAAGTTCTTAGCATAATGCCTAGCACCAAGCTCTCAATAAATATTTGCTAAATGAATGCTTACATTTGACAAATAGTAAATATTACTATTCTACAAAGTACATTTGTAAATATATAGGTAATATGAGAGTACTCCAATAGTGATATAAGTGAAGATTATGCACTAGAAATTTACAGAAAGAAAGAATAAATGGCTAATGTGAATAATATTCTATCAGGAAAATGCAAACTAAAACAATAGCAATACAGGATTTCTACCTATCATTTTTTCAAAGATTTAAAGGGACTTGGGGGGTGGGAGGGAATCTAATGATTCTGAAGGTGGCACTTGCTAACTACAGGTGGATAAAATATTTCTACAGAGATATTGGATAGCATATTACAAAAATTTAAAGATGCCTCTCCTCTTCACAGTATAGTAATTTGTCTTTAGAATGTAGGAGAATCATTGTGCAAAGATTAGTCGGGTTAGATAGATGATGAGAGAAAGTTTGCTAGTGAGCTAGAACCACACATATATACAAACACATGGACTTTGATATGGATATGACACATTTGAAATGCAAATAAGATGCTTATTATCATTTATTGAACTAAAAGTGTTTCCATAGAACAAAACCACAAGCCACGGCAACATTGTCCATAGGAAGTAAAGACCTCAGTGAGTTTGGATGTCAGGAGGCCATAACTGTATGGAAGCCCTGTCATTCCCTAGTGCAGCAGTCTTCAGCTCTCTGCAGCATCGCTGAACCTGAGTTGAGTGTTCTCAGTGTCCAGGAAGTGGGATTCTTTAGTCAAGGTGTGCACACTCAGGGATTCTGCCTGATTCTGAGCAGCTACTCTGTGAGCCAGCTGTAAGATCTGCACCTCAGGATCTGCAAAGACATCCTGTGGTGCCCTGGGTTTCCTTGGGCTCTACCTATAACTTGCCCCATGGGACTCTGCTTTGATTTCCCCAATAGCCTTCCTATAAAAGGAGGGATCATCAGGCTCCCAGAGGTCTTTGCATCTTTACAGAAAGTGAGCCCTTTGTACGTCCCAGTTTAATCCTGGACTGCACCATTTATGCATGGTGTTCACATAATACCTCAGGGTTGGAAGCTTTTTTGTAGCTCTTCAGACTTCAAAACATACTCAAATACTCATAACAAGATCTCTCTCTCTCTCTCTTTTTTTTTTACAGAGAGAGGAACAGTGAGAGAGACAGAAAGAGAGAAACGACTTTATTTATTTTTTCACATGACCCTCGTTGCTCCAACATTCAGTTACATACATGGTGCTGGGGTTTGAACCCGGGCCCTCGTGACCGCCAGGCAAGCACCAAAACCACGGAGCCACCAATCCAGCCCCAAGAGAGATCCTTTCACTCCTTCAATTTTTATCGATCCTAAATACTGCAACCTTGTTTTCCAGCTCAAATTTGGGATTTAAAGTTGTACATCTCTTATACCACACTATATTAATGTTTTATATTTCGGTTATCTAATTAAGTGATAGTACCTCAAGATATTTAGCATTATTTATTTTGCTATCCCAGTACACACTTAGCTTAAGACAATACCATGTACAGATTTAATACTTAGTAAAATATTTGCTTGAGTAAATATATGCTCATTTGGAGAAAATACAGAAAACATGAAAGGTTTCTGAGGTTTTAAATCTCAAACACCAATCCCAAGATTTTAGTACCAGACACAGAAAAATCTTAAATTTTATATATGATTCCAGAATGCCAAATATCTGAATCCATATACATGGTGTTTCTTATTGGTCATGGATACAATTTGAATTAGAGTTGCCTGCCTAAAAGTTTTTTCAATTCTTCCTGAAATTTTTCTCTAAGGCGATGGCATTTTTGTATCAGATGTACACTTACTAACCTACTAAAAATTAGAGCACACCACACAGTAGGTCAAATTTCGTTTTGAACATCTAGCAGTTTAAAATAGTCAGATACACGAGCTTTTAAATTTTACCATTGAAATTAAGGAATCTCATCCTCAATCCAGAAGGGTTGCTGCATGGGTAAACAGAAGACTGTCCTTGATTATAAACCAAGCAGTTAATGGACCTTGCTCTTAGAAAGACTTGCCTTAGAGACAGTGAAGTGAGCTGCTGTTTTGAATTTTGAAATGAGGCCCTGATTTTCTGTTGTGGCGGGTGTCGCTGACACATCCCAGGTTCCACAGCTATGCCTCGCTGCTTGAGTTTTGCTTCACTGTGTCCTTCTGCCCACACTCTTGAAGTCTGTGTCCTCCATTTGCCATCGAGCAGCTGCTTGAGGATCTAACTGTCATCCATCTTTCACACATGCCCCCCACCCAAAGGAGTCACTCCTGCAAAACACCAGCAGTCCTCTGAGCTGGGGAACTGTCTGCTTCAAAACCCAATAGAAAAATCACAAGTTCAAGGAGAGATATTAAGACTCTGTGACTGGTTTGGCATATCAGGATAACTGCAAATGGAAATAAGTAAACTGCAAAAGTAAGACAAGCTGAGTGGCGGAATACACCTAATCTATCAGCATCCAAAGAAAAGAAACAACAAGAACGGGCAATAACTTAACGCCAAAAGATTTTGTAGGGATGAGTACAAAGAAAACCTGTTAATTAAAATAGAGAGTGAGCTGCTCTATTACTACATACAAACTCAGCCCCAATGCTGTGGAATAAAACAAAGAAATGAAAACAGGAAATAGTAAACTAATTTTTAAAAAGATGTTCCTGATTCAATCATTACACATTATAATGAAGATGGATGAAAGACAGATTAGAGTTTATGCTTCTGTGTAAAGATAAGACAGATCTTTAAGTTGAAGGTAATTTGCTGATGAATAATCAAGGAAAAGTCCTGACATCCTCTCCCAAGCCCCGGTACCCATCACTACCACCAACACCTCACAAAAGGGAGGGAAACTCATTTGTTACAGTATTTATCCCCTGGATAGTTAAAGGAATTGGCAGAAGTGAATTTCTACAGAGAAGGGCAAAGAGAATAAAATAAAAAGCAAGGCTATTAGTCAAAAAGAATGAAAAAAAAAGAAGAAAAAGCAAAATTTTTCAAGGAGAAGTGATTAAAAGCATGACAGTGAATGGTCCAAAGGGAATAAATGATTTAAACCAGACTGGAGCGTTAAAATATACATCTAGAAAGAAGTGACACCTAAATTTCTAAAGGGCCCGAATGATTTTCAGCAGACCTCAGGCTAAAAATTTATAATGAGAGCTTCTCAGAAGCAAATACCAAGGGGAAAAGTCAGTTGTTAATAAGAGGGAATTTATATTTGATTTTCATAACTTCACATTTGTTTAATTTTCCTAAAAGCAAAGTAAGACTTTAAACAAAAGCAATAAGGAAAATAATCCCTTGCATGTACTAAATAAAATATTTCCTCATTTTTTGCAAGCATTGGAGTTTAGAATTTTTTACAGTTCAGTGATAGTCAACAAATATCATAGAAAAACGACAAACCAAGCAATAAGGAGAAAGCAACACTGTCTGCACACAGGACAACGGAGACAAGCACTGAGTAGCCAGGAGTTGAAAATCATGAAAGGAGGCAGCACGCACGAGAGAAGTCCTGACAGGCAGACAGTTAGCCCACCTGGGGCAGAATCAGAGGACAGGCAAGAACGCCTTCCCCAGACTGCCCACAATGTCGGAAATTGAGTCAGCAATATTTCTTTTCTTTTTCTTACATCAAGGTATTGTGGCTTTACTAATCATTTATTCCCAGAAATCCTGGAGACAGCATTTAACAACAAAATGGAAACAAAAATGCCCTGTGAGGACCTTGACCTCTAGAGTTTGTCTGTTGGAGGATCTTAGAAAGACAGGGGCATCAAAAGCAGAGGAAAGATGAAGTAGAAGGTGACAAGGGCCCAAAGATAAGCATTGAACGCTTCTCAGTCTTGCAAGCTTGGTGCCATCCTCTAGTGTATGACATCTGTAGACTTATTGAAGACAAAAGCTAACCAGGTGCCCATTGCAGTGAGAAAGCTAAACTCATTCCATCATTTTGTTCGTTACTTTATTAAAAACACTCAGAATTATAGTACTTATGTTCCAGTAAGTTTTTTGAGATCTTGTAAAATCCACAAAATTTTATGGATGGGAAATAGGTAAACCATGACTATGTTCACAAGCCAGTTAAGTTGTAGACTTGAAAGGAGCAGTTCATGTTCCCAATTAAGTGCATTTGCAGCATATCTCATTATCTGTTTTTCTCCCAATTTTTCTGTGTCCTATATACCTATTGATGTAAGTGATGTCGCTGATGTCATAATTAGAGCACATCACCACATTATATCCACTCTACTAACCTGGTATTCAGTGATGCACTATGAATCAGTGTATTAGAGTGGAATGTGAGTTGCCCATTTTGTGAAAATATTCTCTTAAAATGATGATACTGTCCATTTTATTTCTAAAGATAATGGTTATCATTGGAGCTATTTTCAGTAGGTTTTTACTTTCAAATTTGCCTTCATATTATTTTCTAAAGGATTGTACATACCATAGAAAGTTCAAGTGGTGAAATATCAGAATACTAACACATAACGGAATCTCTACCTGAATTGCAGTTTGATATAACATCCACCACACATTGACCACTCTACTTCAGTTCTGACAGAACCTCCCTTTTTTTTTGTCTGTTGTTTTTCATTTGTTGAAGTTGACATTGAAAATAACATGACAGATGATCTGACTGAATCAAAATGTTTGATGCCGGGCTCTGCCATATATTGCTACTGGAATTTGCCCAAATTCTGTTGCCATGAGCTTCAGGGTTACACTGGGGGTACAAGGACAACCATAGAAAATTTTCCTGTTCATTTTTGGAAAGGGTTTGTTGTCTTGAAAGTAATAAGATATGTAGTCATTTTTAGTATACTGACCACAGAGTTACATCCTGAAACATTTAAGGGTTTGTCTTATAACAAAAGTATATCCAATGTGATTGAAATTTTCATTTGTAACACATCCACACATTAAATGTCTTACAAAGTTCCGTGGGAAAATACCATCATGACATCCCTGCTTCATCCTACCTTTAACACATTGGAATTATTAGTTTTTTAAAACAAAGCATATTAAAAGATTTTGTTTAAATAAGAGCAAGTAATGGATTACACACATTACATCCTCCTCCATAGACTTACACAGAGGAGCATGCCTATCAACAGTGAAGATTGCAGAGTACCCTTGGCCTTCAAATTTACTTACTGAATTGATAGCAAGTCATGATGTTTTCTGCTTTCTAGAGAAAAAATAAAAGATGACTTCGGTGACCCTTTAAATCTACATTCAGTTTTCCAGAATTTTCCAGGACTCCACTTCAAATAGAAAACCTAGTAATTGCCTTCAACTCTCATCTCAAAACTCATTTCTCCTCTTGGCTTCTTGTGGCCATTCAGGTTGCTACCTAATACATGTTTTCAGGAGCTACATGACTCAAAGTGAGCTTATATTTTGGAAAAATGTGGTATGGAAGACTAAGCCATCAACAGTAGAAGACATCAAGAGACTGAGAAAGAGGTGGGTGAATCAAGGTTATACAATACACAGTTTATTAGGGACCTAGTGACAGAAGTGTGTCTTGGGTTTCAGCAAGACAGCAAGATATCCTACATCAAAGCAGGAGGAAGGGGTATATAAGGAGGTTAAGCTAAAGAAAGAAGGGCCACAAACAACTGGAATGCATCTGGACTTTCTCATAGACTATGAACATGTCAAGCATCAGCTAAGAATTTGTTCAGATTCAGTGCCTTGCCTGAAACACTCAGCTGACCATCTTAACAACTGTGTCTATCCTAAAGGGTTTGGAATGCATGGCAGGCTCACCTGGCAGGCAAGATGGTGATTACAACCAAGATGGCATTAGTAATGTCAAGCTGAATTCTTACAATTTGTTTGTTTAACTCTATTCCTCCTTTAAGGGACACATATTGCCAAAGTAGTAACTGTACTGATAAC
Source organism: Aplodontia rufa (assembly GCA_004027875.1). Classification (NCBI taxonomy): domain Eukaryota; kingdom Metazoa; phylum Chordata; class Mammalia; order Rodentia; family Aplodontiidae; genus Aplodontia; species Aplodontia rufa. Next base: position 17,340 of record PVKS010007947.1, on the reverse strand, counting down.
TGGAGATGGAAATCTCTGTCTAAAATTTTCTGTAACATTTATGCTATTCTTTTCAGAATCCTGTTCTCTGATATGCATCTGTGCTTCCTACATTGAACATGTATTTCACATTCATTTATTTCTTAAACAAATATTCAAAACCTTAACATGTGCCATATACTATTCTAGGGGTCTCAAAAACAGACATCAAGGGCTGGAGTGGAGGCTCAGTGGTTATGGCGCTTGCCTGGCATACAAAAGGACCCAGGTTCAAACCCCAACACCACAAACACACAACTAAGTGTAAGAGAAACAAAGGCCAGATGAAAAATTAAATAAAATTGATTCTCTCTCTATCACTCCCTCTCTCTTTATTAAAAAAAATAGACATCAAGAAAATTAAGTCCTTTTCCAAGGAATTCACTTTAAGAATCTAAGTTTTGATAGCGACATTAAAATCCAGGATACTGGAACCACTCTTTGACAGAAACTTTTGCATATTTATCTCTAAAGTCATTTGCTGCTCTTCGAGGATACTGTTATTTGCTACAGCATTTTCAGTGATTTTATGATTTTATGATGAACATAAAATTAGGTCATCCCACTTCAAATTCTATTACTTCCGTTTCCTGGTTATGTGACTTCAACGTATCCCAGGTCAAGAGTTACTCTCTAAGCATGAGTGTCCTTATCTTTGAAATTGTCATAAGAAAGCCCTATTCGCAGGGTCACGTGAAGACCACTGGAAATGACATATAGGAAAACCAGCATAGTTTCTGGTGCATGACAAGGACATAATAAATTATATATACATATATACTTTTTAAGAGAGAAGGACAGTATGAGAGAAAGAGTCTGAGACAGAGAGACAGAGAGAATCATATTTTTATTTAGTTTTTCACATGAATTTTGTTGCTCCGACACTTAGTTGTATATGTGATCTCTGGGGTTTGAACCTGTGTACTCACGCATGCCGGGCAAGCGCCGTGAGCCACCACCACTGTAGTCCCCATAAATTATATTTTAATCAAATAAGCTATCATCAAAATAGTCTATTAAGTGCCAACCAGGTGATAACTTTATTTGTGAAATAATTTAAGAAAACTTGAAAATTTGTTCAAATTATCTTGTAGCCTTCACCCTGACTCCTCAAATTATATTATATATAGTATTCTAATATAATTAATACTTTATAATGAAACTTTTATTTAATGCTTGAAGGTAAATTATAATTTCCCTTCACTCGTACACATTTTGGCACACGTGACTAAAGAAAAATAACATTCTCTTATATAACCAGGGTAAAATTATCAAAATCAGAAATGGACACTGATACAATATGGTAACACAAACTACAAGCTGGACTCAAATTTCATCAGTTGTCCCACTAATATCCTTGTCTTTAATTGCAAAAAGAAAAAATACCTTTTGTTCCAAAATCCAGTCCAGGATCAAACTTTTAATTTACAAGTCACATTTCTTTATTCTCCTTTAATCTGGAAAAATCATATATCTACCTGTCTTTGTCTTTAACTTTGACATTTGAATAGCACAGACCGGTGATTTAGTAGATTTTTCCTCTATTTTGGTTTGTCCAATGTTTCCTTCTGATTAGATTCAGTTTATTCTCTTTTGGCAAAAATAACACAAGAGTGATGTTTTGTCCTTCTCCATGCACCAGAGCAGGAGGCATATAAAGTTATTAATGGTGATGTTATCTGATCACTAGTTCGAAGGGTGGTACCAAGCATCTTCTCTGGAGAGCTACTCATTTTCCTTTTGTATATAATAAGTATCTTGCAGGGAGTTCTTTTGAAATTATGGAAACATTCTACTGCTCATTATAATTTTATACACTCACTTCACTTTGTAATGATAACATTTACCTGAAATAATCATTCACCACCACCACCACCACCGTGGTCCTAGTAACCATCATTGTATTCTCTACCTCTACATATCTGGGGCAATAATGGATTAAAGGTTACAAAGTAGCACATATATAGGATGAATATGTCAAAAGATCTAAAGTGAAACATGAGGGCCATGTTTAATAACAGCATACTATATTCAGGATTTTTGCTGAATAAGTAGATTATAGCTGTTTTTGCCACTGGTGATAAAAGGATAATTTAATGAGATGTTGCATATTTAATTTGTTCCACTATACTAACTAACCATTTCACTATATAAGTATCTTAAAACATCATGTTTTATACCTTAAATATATGCTATGAAATTTATTTTTAAAAAGAACAATTATTACTATGAACATAGTAATACAGTGATTTTCTGATTCCATCTATATTTTATTAGAGGTAATCAAATAATTACACTTATTATTAAAAGTAAATAAACTAATATTTAATTGATTAAAAACTGATATTAAGAGAAACTACCATATAGTCATCTGTGCATAATGTTTTTATCTGTTTATACATCTTTTTATAAGCCCAACACAGCATCTGCTTAAAACGTATTTTTACAACTGAATTTAAACCTCAGCACAAAGAACACTGGATCTCGTCAAAACTAGCTATCTAAGAAACTGGATGCTAGAACCCACCAAGAACAAAATTAATCAAATATGCCAGGCACTGCGATGCACCACTATTATCCCAGAGGCTTGGGAAGCTGAGCCAGCCTTAGCAATTTTGTGAGGCTTTCAGCAACATAGGGCCTTAAAAAAGAAACCTAAAATGGGCTGGGGATATAGCTCAGTGGTTAGTGGTTAAGCATGTCTGAGTTCATTCCCTGGTACAAAAACAAAAAAAAAAGAAAGAAAGAAAAGAAAAAGAAAAAGAAAAAAGAAAGAAAAGAAAGGATTAATCAAACAGCCTTGTCCCGATGGTGCACCAGAGAAGTAAGAGGGACCCTGGGTTTCCTCATTCACTAACTGGTCTTATGCTTCTGTTTTCTTTACATCCCCCTATTGCTGAAGAAGTCTACGGGCCTATCTTCACTGTGAAACTCAAAAGAAAACTGAAAATATCACTCTACACTTTTACCAGCAGATTTATTATTAGCAGAACAGTAGAGAATTTGGAAAGGAAAACTCATCATCATTAGAAAATATGTGGAGAAATTTATGCACTTAGAACTTCAGAGGTTTTTTTTTGTTTGTTTGTTTCAAAAATTGTAATTTCTACTTTCATTCCTCAACGTTCCTATGTTTTGGCTTCTAAGATTCTACTTTACTTCTAATTCACAGCACAAATTTTCTGAACAGGACAATGGAAGGCCTAATAAGGAATAAAAAAAAATGAAAATTTCCTATTTTATTATACTGGGAAGTTTATTTACTTCTTTATTGTGCAGCAGAATTTTACTCTGATAGACTAAATGAGAAATTAGTGAAAAGTCATAATTACATATCAATTATTAATAAATTAAAATTTTAGCTTTCAAATATTTATAGAAAAGCAAACTAATTGGTCCTGCTTGATGCATTTTGCTGTTGATTTAGATTAGAGATAATTTGGATAAGTAGATTAAGTAAAGAAGGAGTAATCCAATAGTCAAGAGACCCAGTGTCCAGATTCAGCTCAATACTAATGAGTTTTGTGACGGTGGGTGAGTTACATAACCATTTCTCACCCTGCTTATTTATCTGTAAAAGGAGAAGATAGGATAATATCATCTCTCAAGATTTCTTTGAGATTTAAAATTCCGCTATTTTAAAGAAAAATTCTTCTGAAACTGTGAATTACGATTATAGTCCTAATTAGCACATCATATGCAAATAATGTATATATAACTTCTGCTCAATTCTTTCTCAAAGCACCATTAATTCTTCACTAGCTATGATAAAAAAAAAAATATCACTGGTTTAAATTATCAGTATCTGAATCAGAATATTTTATCACACAGTCTTCATGCACTTCCTTTGTTAGTAAATATTTGCATTATTCAGCTAAATTTTTCTCAATTTTTTTTCTCCCATCTGATTATAGTTTGGATTCCATGAAATTGTGCTTTCATACAGTTCCTTCATTGTTAGGCACTGTGTTTGCCTGGCAATTTTCATAACAATAAGAAGCACTCTGGTGAATATTTCATTCTTATGTGAGTTTGTTTGATATGATGTAACCCCTCCTGTTATGATATCTCTGAAAAATTGACAAAATCAAATTTCTGTAACACTGAGTCAGCAAAGCTATCATTTCTGAGCCCTCATAAATTCACCAAGACATTGAGGTGTGATAATACGGTCAGTAGACCTTGCTGTGGTAAAATTCTCACCTCAACACAAGTTTCTCTTAGAATGTACCAATTCCTGCTTTCATATAAGATGTTTCTGCAATCTTAAAGTCAAATAGCAGAGCTATTCAGATAGCAAGGTCTCTTGTAACTTCGGACCTAATTCTGAGAGGTGTAAATGATAAAAAAATAGTTTTAGGTATCTTTGCTATTTAAATGATAGGAAAATGAGGGAAAGATGCAGCCATAAAGGCAAATACCTGAAATGGTGATTCTAGGACGTGGGATGTTAAAGTGATTGACAGAATGACTCCAACAAAAATCAGTAAGTTCTATTTAATATATAGATTTATCTAATAACTTATATTTCTAACACCAGAATCAGGCCTCTTTCCTTGTACATACATCCTGAATAAAAACATTGTACCTCAAATGCTGGATATATCTAATTTTTAGTCTCTGCTAAAGTAAGTAGGCATTCTCATCCTGGACCAAAGTTTTATTCCATGCTACTCTCATCATCTGTTTGTAAGTCCACTCTACACTCTATACAGGTATATTCAGAAATATCAACTATTAATCTGGCAGCAAGATGGTGTTGGGCGATGCTGGGGAATCTAGGAACGTGTTAATAGCTTGGGCCATTAGCTGACTCTCATCTAGGTGCAATCATATTTTTTCCTTCTGGTTTTTTGATGATTTACCTCTCAGGTTGCCTTCAGTCTCCCACATGAAACCTCTGAGGATGGCTTCAATCTCTTTATGATAGTTCTGCTTCTGTTTTAGTAATAGCACACATTTATGGACACAAGCCAAGTTTATGTCCAAACACCCTTTCATGTAAATAGATGATACATAGATGATAGACAGATGATAGATGATAGATAGATAGATAGATAGATAGACCCTCTTATTTATGTTGCCTCTATGTTTTGCCTTCACTCCTAAACTCTTTTTTCTTCCCAAACAGGCTTAAGAACTAATTGCTAGCAAAATCTAAATCCTTGGGATTCTTTTCCTGGGCCTTAACAATGAGATGTTCTAAAAAGTATAAACCATATAATTCTCTTATCGTGCTGGAAGTTAACCTGGTTAATTCTTGAACTTCAAAATTTTTCCAACTCCTTTTTTGGATTCTCTGATTTCTGTACTCCACTTCCTATTGCCACCAATAACAGGACCTGGGGCTGACATTTAATGTCAAATGCATAATAATCACATCTCACATATTACTAACAAACATTCCAGGTAGAGAATATTATCTGTATTTTATATACATAGATGTTACCAATGAAGGAAGAAGTGTATCATAACTAATCAGTGGTAGATTTCGATCTGCCTCACTCAGATATCTATATCCTTTCTATAGTCATAAATTCTCTCAAAATGAGAATACCTCTTGCAGGTTTTAAGTGTATCTGCGGTATCTAGTGTGAGGTAGACCAGAGACACAAGGTCCCTGGATATCACTTTGTCCTCTTTAGATTCAATTATTTTCATTGCTGTGTACATTATAGTCAAATAATAATTCTGTGTCTGTGTGTGTATTTCTACACCTATTTCTGTGTGTATGTATAAAAACTCAAGTCCTGAATATTTAGATGTCAATTTACATTATTATTGACTTAAATTTTGTAAGCTTGTCATAGAAGAGGTTTGACTGAGTATAGCTGAATTTATTATGTGCCAATCGAATTAACGCAGTACACAAGGAACTTTGTGATTTGAGATGGCTCTGGGAATCTCCTTTTGATTTGGGGATTGCCATTTACCCATGCCTGGAAGGAAAGAATGATGACTGAGGTGGTTGTGGGTAGACAATGACCTCATTAATCATTGTGGTGTAGATATGGATTGTTCCTTGCAGTGACTCATTACAGAGTGCATCAAATAATAAACACTGACAGCTAGCTAGTAGTGAGTGAAGACTGACAGATGGTCAATAAATTCAGAACTGGCATATTTTTGTAAATTGATTGTAAGTTTGAAGGCTTGCAGTGCTTTCACCACAACTTTAAATCACCAAAGTTTGTCTTCCAGATTAGGCAATTAAAATTTAAATATGGAAAGTCATAACCATTCAAGAATGGAATATCTCTGACTCTCCTATGCCACTGAAATTTGCCCAATCATTTTTAGAGTTTATGCAAAACAACTGTGACTAAACTGCAGATACTTTTTTTCTGTGAATGCCATAAAATATCTATGTAAATATATATAAATATATATACATATATAAATCTCATATATTTATAAATATAATAATACCATCCAGACTTTTATACTGGAAGGTAGTATTACCTCCAATCTAAATGTGAAAAATTAAAAAGGAAACAAATGCAATGTTCAACTAATGTGTGGTACTTTACAGAACATTTTTCACAATTCTAGATCTTCTTTCATGTAAGATGTAGTTACCATAGTTGATGTAGTTCCTTCTCTCATAACATCCAAAATTGCATAAGTCTTATTTTAGTGGTTTGGAAAGATTTATAAAAAGCATCTGATTCCAAAGCCTAGAGCAGTACATTCAATAAAAGCAACAAACCTGTCTTAGGTGCCTATCATGTTCAGACAGCCTACTCCAGTTACTCTCATTTGATAGTTCTTCTACAAAGCATACATTATAAAAGAAATCTGTCCTCAAGGATGACAAGAAATTGCTCATTTAGTTTTAGTAGTGGCAAACTTATGTTGAATATCAGTCTCTTAAATAAATACTGTTAAGTATTTTTTCTTCCCGTAGGGTTATGTATTTGATCTTTTCTGTTTGTCCCTCCAGACATACTCTGACTCATGTCTAGTATGGGTTTAATTATGCACCTCAAAAAAATATCAACCCTACGTTCCAGTATGTGCATGTAACTTTATTTGGGAACATAATATTTGCAGATGTAATCAAGCTTAAGATGAAGTCATACTGCATTTAGGTTTGCCTAATTCAATGACTGGTGTCCTTATAAAAAGAAGAAGAGATGAGACAGACCTGTGAAGGGAGAACCTCATGTGAGGACAGGCAGGGACTGAAGCCACATCAAAACAGGGAGCACCAAAGATTTTCAGTAAATCACTAGAATTTAGAAGGAGTCGAGGCAGGAGCCTGCACTCCAGGCTTCAGGGGAAGAATAATCCTGCGGAAGCTTGGTTTCGGACTTCTAACCTAAAGTACTGAAGGTATAGCAGATCCAATTTGTCATACTTTATGACAACAGCCCTAAGAAATGGATAAATGTCCACACTGCTTTGTATCCCAACTTTGTCTCATAAAGGCTGTAACAGAGAACTTCTTCTCACATCTGGTTCAGTTAGACTAAAACAAAACTCTGACAGAAAATTCAGGAGTTATGAGAGAAGAGAACAGGTGTCATCCTTCCTTTCCCTCCTGAGAGGTTGTAAGTTTGCTATGACTAGTTTGTTCCTCTCCCAAAGGCTAAACCTCAGGCCAGGTACCCCTCTCCAGACTCTCAATTTCCTCGTCCCCTTTGCTAGTGAGACCTATGGGTATTAGAGACTCCCTACTCTTATTGTCTATGTTAAGTATCAAATGCTGCATAGTAAGTTACCATGAACTTAGTGGCTTAAACCAACACATCCTTATTAACTCAAAGTTTCCAAGGATTAGGAATCAGGCATGGCTTAGCTGGATCCTCCAATTCAGGATTACAAGGAAACAGCAATCAAGGAATTGGCCAAAGCTGGAGTGCATCTGAAGGCTCAACTGACAGAGGATCTACTTCAAGTTCACTTCAAGTTCACTTAGGTGGTTGTTGTCCATATTTAATTCCGCAGTTCTGTTCAGGCTGTTGATCATACACCATCCTCAATTACTTGCCATGTGGTCCTCTCCAAAATGACAACTTGCTTCATCAAAGCTAGCAAAGGAAGGTCTGCTGGCAAGACAAAAGTCAACATCTTTTGTAATTTAGTCACAGAAGTGGCATGCGTCTAAATTAAGATATTCATTTGAATATAAACAACATAATCAGGAGGATATTACATAAAGCCAGGAATACCACAAGTTGAAGATCACTCGGATCATCTTAGAATTTGCTTACCATACTATGTCTTGCTAGAGTACTTAAACCCTTTACACCTTGTTGAATAGTCCCTTCTTTGTGTCATTTGCTTCCTTTCTTGAGATGCTGACTGACACACAAGGTAAGAATCTGAATTTGAGCACTGTAATGAATTGTTGTTTACTCTAAATAATGTGCTACTTTCCAAGATTCACTAAAACTGTAATGAAAGTCACACATATGGAGCATTCTGAACGTGTCGAGTCATTCAGGCAGATATGATCTACAAATTTAACAATCCAACTAAGCAATGGAATAAAACATTCTTTCAAAATAATTTACTTTTGCACCTGATCAAATCGAATTAGAATTAATTCATGACAAATGTTTGTGTAGATCATCAGGGCATTGAGTAGCCACAATGATCATAGGTCTAGAACAACTAAAAATGTAGTCATCAAGATAAATATTAATTCCAACCATAGAGAGAAGGCATAAGTCCCAGGTGGAGAGTCAATACAAGATGGTGCATACAAGAGACACACAAAGACTGGGAACAAGTAGACAAATCAAGAAAGGACACAAAGGCACCCTGAAAAGCCTGGGAATTGTGAAGCCTGGCAAGTGTGCCAAACAGAGCTATCAGTACAACAGGGAAAGAAATCCTTTTGTCTTTGGGACCAAGGTGAGACCACTGAGCTAAAGAAACTCTCAAACACATAAAAAATCCTTAGCAGCAGAAGCAAGGATATTAGTGAATGACTTTATAGGAAAATAAGTATATGTGTTTTGATTTGTAGGGTTTTTTTTTTGGTTTGTTTTTTACTTTGCAAATAGTAAAATATTATAAAAATAATTGTAGGGAAAAAATACCATACCAGAAGCAGAATTGGGGAAAATATAATTTTTTTTGTCTCAACATAAATATCAATGTACCACATGATATAGACCAACTCACTTCATTTTAATTTCTCCTTCAAAAAAACATAATGGTAGTGTCTACCTGTTCTACATCACAGAATGTTGTGAAGATCAAATAAGATAATGAATCTAAAAGCACTTTGAAAGGTAATAAGCATCAAATAAATATTATTAAAAATAGTTTTCAAAACTCAATCATATGGTATACATATCTGACAGTTATAGGTCACAATAAAGCATATTTTAATAGGCATCTCTAAATGCTGTCATTAAAATTGCAAAAGCATAAAATTTTCTGTACTTGGCTTATGATTGAGCCATTTTGGTAACTATTAAACTAAAACATATATGAAAATATATCAACTGGATGGCATTAGAAACTTTTCTAAGATATGATTCAATGATTCCTGTCAGTTCCATATTGTGGGAAAATATGAATATTTTCTAATATTTTCTGACATAGTTTCATTCCTCATAATTATACACCTCCCTAGGAAATGTCATTTTAGAAAGAAAGGGATATCATAGAGGAAACATTCCTGAAGATGAACAATCAAACAAAAGTTGTAGGAACTACCCCAAAGGTAGAAGACAAGAGAAGAAAGACAAAAAGAGAAATGCTAATATTATTTTCTACCATCCTAAGATATGTGATTAGAAAGGCTGTTTGGTTAAAAAAAAAAAACACTAGATACTTCAGGAGGTAAATAATCTAAAAAAGGTTTGGGTCTCTGTAATGGGTCTTATACCTTGCTGGGAAGAGTACCCAGAAAGCCTCCTGCTTCCATGAAATTGCCAATGCACAAAAGAGATGATATGATGTCTTCACATAAGGGGAGTTCTAGAATTAGATTCACTAAATTACCTGGCCTTCCCTTGGGTCTGATATTCCCAGTGGAGATGCTGGAAGAAACTGAAGCTAGAGCTGGTCTGCCTAGGATGGGGCATGGTCATAAAGATCATGGTGCACCTTAGATGAGAAGCCTAAGCCAAGCCAATCTAGAACTTGGATGTGACTCAGTATTCACAGAAACAAGCAAGCCTAGGAGTGGCCTACTCAGTCCAGGAAGTATATCAACTGCTACCAGCTCACAGGAAAGACTACAGGATGTTCAAAAAACAACTGAAACCATAACATCTGTCACAGAGGTCAGCAAGGAAGCAAAAGGGCCAAAGAAGTTCTCACCTTAGATCTTAGTTCTCCACTCACACACTTATAGAGGCATAACAATGTCACCTTGGGAATTAACAGACAGAAGAAGAAACATCTCAGAAACAGAGTTGAGCTTGGTAATGCCTCCCTATTTATCCAAAAGGAGAAGAGCTTAAGCTAGAAGAGACGAAAATACATTTATCTAGTAAGTTGACATTTTATCTAATACCCTGTATATAGAGGTTATGAGGAAGTTCAAATCAGTTACAGAGAAATTTTTGCACATCTGAGTATAGTGTATAAATTTTCAACCTTATCACGTTGCCCGACCTGTTTCACATATACATTTTAAAAGAAGTATCACATTACAGACCCACAAAGAATTTAAACATTTAATTGGAGCAAACATAATTTGCATAAATTTCTATCTTACTGTGGAATAACAGATTCTGAAATGAAGTCAAATCTGTAAGTTGTTGCATTATATGTAACAAGCACTCAATGATACAATACAACTGTCCTTAGATCAGAATGTCTTCCTCTTTGGGATAGCATGTGAACCACAAAAACCAAAGGGTAGGAAAAAAAAATGCAGCCTCTATGATTTATTCACAGGTATTTTTAATATAGTAAGATATTTACAAGTTCCTTTTATTTAACCAAAAATAGTTCCTTTAACTAGAAATTTTGAACTGGAATTCCAAGTCAGTTGAGAAGAAGTGTCTATTAGAATAATATAAAAAGGGAATAATTTAGGACTTAACTTCTTATTTTTACTCCATTCTACACTTATTCTTTATGATACATATCAATATCAGAAACATTTGGGACACTTACCAGAGTTTTGAAAACTTGAATCAGAGGAGACCATTTCTTGAAATACAAAATAAATGTCCAATTCTCTGGTATCAGAAAATAACATGAGTAATTGTGTTATTAGATATTTATAGTATAAAGCATTTTATCTTCAGAATTCAACATGAAAATAAAAAGAAATAAAAAGAAAAATATTGTGTTTAAACTTCTTTTAAGAAATGATACTTTAGGCCAGGCATGGTGGTGCAGGCCTGTAATCTCAGCTACTCAGGAGGCTGACACAGGAGGATCACAAGTTCAAGGCCAGCCTCAGTAGTTTAGCAAGATCACAAGCATTTTAGCCATACCCTGTCTTAAAAAAAAAAAAAAAAAAAGGACTGGGGATGTAGCTCATTGTTTTAGCACCCCTGAATTCAATCCCCAGTACCAAGGGGTGGAGGAGGAAGAAATATATATATATATACATATATATATATATATGTATATATATATATATTTCTACCTAGGATGTGTACTCTTACACATATCAGTAACACAACAAACCAAGTACAAAAAATGTTTCAACATTCTGGTTATCAGGGGTCTCTGCACAGAGGACCAATAATTGCTTTGGTTGATCTTTTTTAATGAGCAATTTGTCAAGTTCAAACAGCATTATTGACGAATTTTTCACAAAATTTATCAGTTTATTCAACAGAAAGCAAGACATGAAATATTCCTGCAATAGTAACCATCTGTACCTTCCCTCAAGTGGCTTAATGTTTTCCCAAGCACCAACTGTAATTACTGGATTTCAGAAGCAACTAGCAAGAATGAGACTTAGATATGACAGGCTAAAAATCTCTACAGAGGGATGCAATTTTTTATTTCTAAAATATATTGTACATTTCCATTTCCTAGAGAAAAAGATGGATTATGGTTTAATACCCAACCAACATGGCTACCCACAAACTCCACATAATAAACACAAAATAAAAAATAACTTGATCCATCTATTTACCCCATGAGAGCTTCTGATGCATCTATTCTCCACCTTTTGGGTCGGTCTCTCTGAAATCAATGACATAATTGGTTTCTTGGTTTTCAGTTTCAAAAAGTATGAAGGTAGAATTTTAGTTGAAAGTATTACATTTTGGAAGATGTTGTGTATTTGAAGAAATTCCTAATAATTCCTAACATAAGTTTATAAAAGGTGTTGATATTGTTTTGTTTCTTTTTTTCTTTTTTTCTTATATCTGTGACATTCACAAAGCAAGCAAGCTTGAACTTTTGCCTGCATCTTTGGAAACAGGCAGTGACCTCCTTTGGAATTGGTGCTATCCATAAATGAATTTTAAAAGAGTTTGTGGATAGGGCAGTGGAGAACGTGTGGCTAAATTAGGTAGAAAAGGTTAACTCAAAAATAAATGGAAATGATTACTTAATATATTTGCTTTTACTCTTGCAGCTACTTCTGTCTTCTTTCTTATCCCTCAAGTTGCTTCTGATGTAAACAAAATACATTGAAAATAAATTTTCAGCAGCTTTGGGATAAGCTGTATCCTGACTGGGTACTTTAAATATTTTAATTTTTCTGAAAATTCATGTATGATAAGTCACATTCACATCCCAAAATTTATAGTCCCTGAGCAGCAGTAATTCCTGCTTCTTCTGCCACTGACTTCTCTTTTTTTAATATCATGAAATTTAACAGTGCTGGTTCTCTCAGGAAGGTAATCCTCTTGATTATTTTCTCTTCCATGCTTAGTATTCACAAACATGATTGATTAAAGAATTACTATGGATGTGGCTTATCATACATAGTACTGCTGGCTAACTAGCAAAGGAACTTAAATACTACAGAATATCAACAGTGTGATTACACAGAGAAGACAAATGAGACCACACTTGTTGATCTTCTTCAATGTCCTGTTCAGCTATGTAATATTAACAGTTTCCTCAGACAAGATTTCTCTGGAGGGTCACTCCACTATATTTTGCTTAATCCAGAAGGGCTCTTTCCTGATAAAACTGAAAAGCAGCCATCTTTCATCTTTGCCATTTCTAAGAACTCAGTTATATTTAAAGAGTGAAAAAAAGGAACTTGATAGATTATATTTTTTATTTTTGTATTAACTGGCAGGATTCTTAATATCTGGTATTTTAGAGAGAAATTTATTCATATTTCAAAAAGTATTACTTTTTAATTTGAACTTTACCAGCTTGGGTTTTTTTTTTTTTGTTTGTTTGTTTGTTTTGTTTTGTCTTTTGAGCTACATCACAGTATGAGGAAAATGCCAGTGTATTAAGAATCCTATTTTGTGTAGTTGTAGTTATAGCCATACCATAGTGATATGATGAAATTTAGAGAGACTGGTTGCAATCAGACATTTCTTTCTTGTAATAAATTTTTCTTCTACTCCTGAGGAAATTAGTTGGTTTTTTTAAAATTCTGTTCTCTTCATTTATTAAATATTTACAAAGTAAGCATCACTTTCAATAAGATGTGATATGCTTTAATAGGTGTATGTGAAAGCATTTTGAGATTTCATCTCAGGCCGTTCTAGGGAAATACAAAATATCCCAACCTATTTGCAACTCCAAAGTCACAGTAGTTCATCTTTGTTGTATTTCAATTACTGTTTAAAAACAGAGGCTAAAGCAACTGTTCTCAAACTCGAATGAGTTTTAGACTTACAGAAGAAGAGTCTGAGAACAGAATTCTGGGCCCATTCTTAGAGTTTCTGATTCAGTGGGATTGATGGGACTTCCAGTAATTTGCATTTCTAACAAATTCCCAGGTGATACTGATGCTTCTGCAGGTACCACACTTTAAAAACTACTGTGTGAGAAAATAACTTTGTTCTGTGAACACACATAAAAATAGAAGCCTTAAAATACATAAAGGTAGCTATAGAATAAGATAAACTCACTTTTCTATCTCTGTTAGGTTCAATGTCAACATTTGAAAGCTTTGCTAAAAACTGATTCAGACCACAGCAAAAAAATCATACAGCCTGGATTGCTTAGATGAATTACATGCTTAGCAAGAAAGATGTTTGGCAAGATATCAACATTAGATCATTGTACCATAAACTGTATTTTTCCAGCACACAATAGATAGTAGTCCAGCTAACTCAATAAAAACAATATTAACGCTGTTACATTACCAGACAATCACATTCCCATTAGCATCAGCCTCTGTGAAAGGTATTCCCAAGTTGGAAGTTAGCCAGACTCCTTCAGACAATCTCAACTTACAACACAATGCAATTTGGAAATGGCCATATGGCAATAAATATAGCTACAGAATACTGCACAAGCCTTTGCTCAGCCTGCTCAGAGAGAACTGAGCATCTGAGATCAACTCAATGGTAGTGTGTATATGTATAAATATATGTATACATATATATTCTCATATATGCATGCTGTGTATGGAACATATTAACATAATCTTTAGCCTTATAGTCACAGAAAAATAAGCCTTCTTCCTGAAATTGGATACGTAAGCATTTTATCTCTCTGGTCACTTTTAATAATTCTTGCCTGTGCTTGAGCAGATATAAGAGGTAGGAAAAGGGAGAAGATTACAGTTTTTCTCGTATTGTACAACTGGTCACATTTTTTCCCCACAAAAGAGATTTCTTACACCATTTTCTTCTATTTGGTGAAATGAAAGAACTAATGCTGCCTATATTAAAGCAGAAATATTTAAAACCTGATAGAATCTGCAGTAAAATCTGTTCCCATTTTTTTCCTCTGCTGTGTACATCAGTTAGGAGTGTGTAGTGGACTTCTCATAATAAGAACCGAATTTTTCTATTCTCTTGCCTTTTAGCATTATCCTTCAAGTACAGCCACCTGCTCAGACAATCAACATGACTTTCTATGACTTCTCAGTAAATGAAGCTCACTCCACTAACCCAAGGGTACTGTCAATCTAAAATATCGATGTGAAAGCTTGAATTGCACATTTTATGATCAGCCAACTGTACTTAGGCGGAAGCCATATTAAAAAGAGAGGCATTTTCTCATTTTTTAATATCATATTAAACTATGCCCTCTCACCAATATTAGAAACCTATCATTTTGCATATTACATGCAACATTACTGAAACTACAGCACAATAAATTGGTGACTCTCTTTCTACCCAGAGGAATTTGAGTTATTTCTTTCAGACAGAAAACTCCAGAAAACAGCCTAATGATTTTTAAAGTGTCTCCACAGAAATGTGATTAAAGAACATGAAATTAGCAAGCATATATCCCATTCCCTTGACCCTGTGATAATTCTGCCAAAGTCTTTCTTTTTTAAAACACATACTGGCCTGATATGTTTATTGCAGAGATGGCTTACTTTGGTGAGGGGAGAAGAAACTTCACCCAATTTATTTCAGCTTTTGGTAAAAGGCTTGGAAGATTTTACTGCATATTCTACCATTAACCTGCCATTTGTCAACATGAAACGTTGTGAGATAGTTCCCTAAAGACAGAGTGCTACTATTCAATAAGGTAGGACAGCATTAAGTCAGATGGTGATATCATAATTTGTGTTTTACCCTTTACCTAAGTCAATTTTTTAACTATCCATCACTTTACAAGAAGTGAGGCTTAAATAGAAGCTAAGTCATATGCGAAATGGACTGCTAGATGGCAAATACTCTATTTTCCACCATCTTAAAAGTGAAATGGTTCTGTTCTAACTCTATCCTGTAAAAATATCAACTCAAAATTACTTTGAGCAATTTTCCTGCCCCACTGCAACACGGGTATTTTTTGCCTCTCACAATACTGATCTTATGAAGTTTCTCTTTAGTTTGATTAAAGCACAGGAGAGAATATTTTTCAGCAAGGTTATGTGCAGAACACACATATGAGATGTTAGATGGCATTAGCTGTGTTTGGTCAAAAGGAAGTTTTGATGTAATTAAATCATTCCCAAACTTAGAATCAGAAGATAAGTTTGTGCTGAGGATCTACTCCTTGCTCCTTATGGAAGGCTCATCATTTTGCTGATCTTCACTCCCAATCATGGAAGGGTGAGCTGAACATTGCCCCTTTATAACATTCCTATTGCTGTCAAAAAAGATAATGAATTTTTAAATATGTTCAAGTATAAAATATCTATTAAAATGTTAAATATTTCTGTCTCTTCCTACTTCATTTTGCCCCCATTGTCACAGAAGAGCACACCTTTGGACTATTTCAAAAATGATTCATGCTTCAACCACTACCCATATGTGGGCTCCCATGTTTGCATTTCTCACTGAAACTCCTGTCCCCTTCCATGCCCACTGCCAGACACACATTTCCACTCTAGAGTCATCCTGGGGTTCCTTGAACTTTACAGGTCAAAATTATAATCCATTCCCCCCCTCCCTGTTAAAATCTGTTGGTTTTCTTACATCCCTCTTCTTTTAACTAGAACTACCAAACATTACTATCCAATACTCCTTACACTATCAACTGTATGCAACTGGTCTCCATCCTTGCTAGTTCTGTCATTGATAGTTTCCAGCTATTTTTGTCTCAATCACTATAGTCACCGTTGATGTTCCAGCCCTTATATCTTCTGTCCTAAATTAAGAGAAAATGCTACCAACAGATCTCCTTACCTCATTCTCCCTATTCCACATCATCCTCTACACTACAGCCAAAATGCTGGAGTTAGGCACACATCTGATTAGGTCATTCCTTTCTTAAAAGTTTCCATCATCTTGAAATAGAATATTACTTCTTCCATGCATTCTTGCCCACATCTGATTTACATATGTCACTACATCTCCCCTTTTGCTCCTCACCACTCACTAGTCATGCTAGTGATCTTCAAAAGCACCTCATAGTTCCACTAAGCCTTTTGCTTCCATGAGTCTTTCTTTTTTTTTTTTAATAGTTTCATTTTTATTTCATGTTTATTGTGAGTGATTTCACAATAGCTGGTAATAGGTGTCATTTATTTTTTTATTTTTTTTTCACATTTATTAGAAGTATATAGCGATACAGGATACAGATGAGGGGGAAACATTGTCAAAACAGTAGCAATCAATGTGTATAAACTTTGTTATCCAGGGGTAATACCAACGCATAGATAAACTACTATGGGTTTCATCTGTTGCAGTTTCCCCCAGAAGAACTCATGTGTTAAATGGGTATCTAGTGTAGGAATAACATCGGCTTCTGGGATGGTTCCCCCATCTTCCCAATCACCAGACTCCTATGAGTTCTTCATATACCCTCCCCCCTCCCCATCCCCTTCCCTACACCTCCAAGTTACCT